>CAHIKZ030000038.1:682500-697500 GCA_903632075.3 Acanthosepion pharaonis
TTATCAGTCCTAACCTAGCATCTTGGCTTCAGTCTCTTTCTCAAAACTGTAATATATCTTCTTTCTGTCTTTTCTGTAAATATTTTCATGCCAGTTATTTTAATGAGCTTTACTCTTTGGTACCTTGGCTGCATGAGTTTAAGCATAGTACTAGATTGGCAATTAGGTCTCATCATTTTATTATTAAAATAGCTAGATGCAACCATAAGTTCTATTATAATAGTTTCTTTTCTTACATTTCTCACTTTAAGTGCAATATAAATCAGTATCTTCTGTTTTCCTGAAACCTGTTCTTTTTGCCCATTCCCAATTCCTTTTCTTTCACTCTCAGTAATTCCTTGTGTTTTAGTGACACTATCACCTTGCATGGGGTGAGATTAGTAAAAAACATTTATATAAATGTTTTAGAAGATAATGGTTAAAAAAAAGGAAAATGAAGTTTTATTATTTATTTTGAAAATTAATGGCAGTAATGATTTTAGGTACAAAATAAATTTCAGAGATTAAAGTCAAGAAGACAAATTTAGTCTTTGTTTAGGTCTCAATTCTAATAAAAAGGCCCCCAGCCTCAACAACACAATGTATGAAGCCATGAAAGAATTCAAATTTACATTCTCTTTTAGAAATGAAATAATAATTCTAAGGAAATATTAAATTTAGGTTTTTCTGTTTGAAATGAGTTTTATGCTCCAATATTTCTTTAAAAAAAGTTAATTTAATCTTATATTTAAGTAGAAGAATGGTGACCTAAAATATATGGTGGTCTCTTTTTTCTTTCTTTCTTTCTTCTTTCTTTTTTCTTTCTGTCTTTCTAGTCTAATTGCAGAACAGTGACCTAAAGCATAGAATATTTGTCCCACCTAACCGTCTTTCTTTCTTTCTTTCTTTCTTTCTTTCTTTCTTTCTTTCTTTCTGACCTAATCACAGAACAGTGACCTAAAGCATAGAATATTTGTCCCACCTGTCTTTCTTTCTTTCTTTCTTTCTTTCTTTCTTTCTTTCTTTCTTTCTAGTCCAATCACAGAACAGTGACCTAAAGCATAGAATATTTGCCCCCATTTATGTCTTTTTTTCTTTCTTTCTAGCCTGATCACAGAACAGTGATGCAAGGCATAGAATATTTACCCCCCATCATTCTTTCTTTCTTTTTTTCTGACCTAATTGCAGAACACTGACCTAAAACATAGAATATTTGCCCCGTCTTTCTTTCTTTCTTTCTTTCTTTCTTTCTTTCTTTCTTTCTTTCTTTCTTTCTTTCTAGCCTTATTGTAAAACAGTAACCTAAGGCATAGAATATTTTCCCCCATTTCTCTGTTTGTCTGTCTTTCTTTCCTTCCAGCCTGATGACAGAATAGTGATCTAAAGCATAGAATATCTGCCCCCATTTCTCTTTCTTTCTTTCTTTCTTTCTTTCTTTCTTTCTTTCTTTCTAGCCTAATTGCAGAACAGTGACATAAAGCATAGAATATTTACCTCACTTATCTTTCTTTTCTTTTTTTATTAATTGCAAAGCAATAACCTATTTATACAATATTAATATTTATTTTTCTTTCTTTTTAGCCTAATGATAGAACAGTAACATAAGACTTGCCCCCACTTATTTGTCTTTCTTTCTTTCTTTCTTTCTTTCTTTCTTTCTTTCTAGCCTAGTTGCTTGAATATATATTCAAAAGTATTAACACCTTAGTTGTTAACACCTGTGGGATTTCCGCAGTTTCTGCTAGTAAATTATTATGTCTAAAATAATCAATGACTAATAAGAATAAGATGAAACCTTTGTTGATGACTATAAAAATAAAACACTATACATGACTGTACTCTTAACCCTCTAAAAATGCTAATAAAGGCATAAAGATGTGTAGGTTACCTGGATTAAAATATACCTGATAAAGGTACAATGGTCAACATGTGATAATAACAACAAAAATAAGGACAATAGTCTGAATGTTAATATAGTTTAAATAATAATAACTCCTCAACCCAGAAATTCAGAGACAAGTCAGTCAGGTGATAATAACAAAAAAGATGAGGACAATAGTCTAAATGTCAATAGTGTAAATAAAGCATTATTAAATCATTAGATTTAAACACTTCATTCAAATGCTCCCACTGCAAAAAAGAGAAAGAAAAACCTGACCATTTTATTTTAGAACCTGTTATATTTAATAAATAGAAACTCATCCAATGGTATATTTGTAAGTACTAACACAGGTCCAGTGATTTCTTCTTGTGTTCCCATTAGAGTTGAGGACTACATTTTAAGTAATTGTTTCTTAGTACTGAAGTTATTGTAAATACTTTTACAAGCCGTGACGAGAATTTTCACACAAGATAAACTGACAATATAGCAAATTGAGTCATAAATCAATTTGTAACATATGTTACTGGGGAACAAAAGGCTGGGATAAAGTCATGTGAATGATTGATACAATCTGCTACAATAGTTCTTTACCATTTGGTCAATATTCAGGAATTATCTTATTCTGGAAAATGACTTCTTGCTTTAAAGGTCTCATTCTTCTATGTCATTCCAATCCCTTGTAGCTCTTAGAAACATTTGTCAAAAAATTGTTGATACAATATTCACTCACCCCAATGAAAAATAATTATTCTTACAATACAGAAATATGTTTTTAGCTTCTGACAAGTGAGGAGTAATAACCAGTTAGCTCATTCTATAGTAGGCTTATGGCTATATTACGTTGAAACACTAGTTCTTGTCTGATCACTGAAGTTAAGCAATGGAAATCCTGTTCAACACCTAGTAGAGTGACCAATTTAGAAAACCAGGTGCTTTAAGTTTGGATGTGTGAGTAGTGTCATTGATAATGGTTTGTATGAGTTCAAATTCCAGTCATGTTTGTTATATTTACTTATGAACAAATTCAATTGGGAAAGCTATACATTCACCTCTTCTCCCCACATCTATGAATTAAATCTGAAAATCAATATTTTCTCCAAACAATTTCTTAATACAGTTTTCACTCACAAAAAAAAATATTATTCTTACAAACCAGAAATATATTCTGGCTTTTGACAGCTGAGGAGTGATGACTGGTTATATCATTCTATAGAAGGCTTATAGCCATATCATATTGAAACACTGCTCTACACCTAGTTGAATGACCACCTGAGGAAGCCAGGTGCTCTAAGTTGGGATGTGTGACTGGTGTAATTGATAATGGATTGGAATGAGAATTTGGATAACAGAGTTTGAAATCCAGTCAGGTTTGTTGCATTCACTTACACACAAATACCCCTGAAAAAGATATGAATTCACCTCTTATCCCCACAAATCAATATTTTCTTCAAACAATTGTTTATGCAATATCGATTCACAAAAAAAAAAAAAGAATTACTCTTACAATCCAAATATATGTTTTGGGTCTAAATAACCTACAATAGTTTGGTAAGCTGTAAAAACAAGTTTATATTATTTTTCTATACCATTTACTATAGTATTCTATAGTAGATTTTTCTATTTTCATTTTTTTCTTTTCATATTACTAGTTGTAACTTTCCTATTTTCCATTATGCCTGTTTTTATTGCATTAACCTCTTGTTTTCCTGTTATTTACTAAGCTTAGCTGAGTAAAAAACAAGAAAACTCTGTCTCATGGGCCAAATCTGATTCCCCATGATAATTTGTCTGGCCCACAGATCACAGTGAATATACCTGAACTCTAAAATAATAATTGTTATATTTAGAATAAAGGTAATATGGATCTAATAACAGAAGATAAGAGCTATAGAAGTGCTCAAGCTAGAAAAATGGAATATAGCAAAAAGAAAGGATAACAGGTGGAGCAAAAGATTGGTTCATTCATGCCTAATGGATAGCAAGTGCAGTAGAACAAACAACCAGATAGAGATAAGATAGAATGATTTTCAAGTAAGACATGAAAGAGAATAGCATATGAACATCATAGAAGGATTTAGGAAAGGCCTTTGTCTAACAGTGAGCTCATAGTAGCTGATGATTATTATTATTAGGTATCAAATAAAAATGTCTTTTGTTTATATATCATTGAGACCATCCTACAAGATTCACAATTAGAAGACAATTGTAAAAAGGAAAAGTTAACTGATGGTTAAAAATGTTTTCGAGATGAAGGATATTCTTCTTTGAGAATTTTTTTCATGACAATTTCAAAATTTGCCATGATATATTTATATGAGAAAAGCTTTTACGAATTTGTGGAAGGTTGGTTTTTAGATTTCTAATGAATGAACACTTGACAAATGCTGTTTTGGAAGATTTTTTTTTTACTACAAGTACAAACTTTCATCCTTGTTGTTGGTGAGACAGATTATAGATCTTCTTGTATATTGGATCAGAGAAAACAACTCACTCCTTCTTTGTAGTAGGTATCCTTCCTGATTAGTTCTTTGGTGGGATAGAGTGGAGTGGACCAGCATGCCCCACTTTCTGGCAAAAAGGTAAAGAGGACTGACTTTGAGGTCCTAATTTACTTGGGTTTATATTGAGGTCGGTAAATGGTTACAGAGTGCAGTGAGAGTGAGTAAGATTGTTCTTTGATTTGGTATTAGATATTTGATCATTTGTTTTTGTTTAAACAATTATTTGGTTTCAGAAATTAAGTTAGCTTTTCTGGTGAGGAAATTGGCTAGACATCCAGCAGGATTACAAAAAGAAACACCTGTCAGAGAGTGTATGAACCTTCTTGTAAAGCTAACATCGAGCAAAATTAAGTAGACTAGGCTACATAGTTATGTTCTTCCTAGACTGAAGTTAATAACTAAAGCGGAGGATCCACCGATGGAATCAACGACCACATATCTGTGACCAAGATGAGACTTCTTTTAATCATTTCATCCCAAGCAATGCCATTAGTATGCAGGGGGTTACAGAGAGTGAAGGTGAAAGAAAAAACTGGGTAGGGGGGGATGGAGAAAAAGATAAAAGATGAATGGGGTTCAAGACAACTGAAGATGGCGATTGACATTGCAATAAATTTTTGAAGATTGTAGTTTTCAGAGAAGTAAGTAAACGGAAAGGAGTTCCGCTGTAGGGAAGTGCGAGAAAAGAAACTGTTGGAGTAGAAATGGTGGTTACATTCAATTATTTCGACAGTCTAAAGATGGAACCTAGATGCCAATCTAATAGCACGCTTAAATTCATGTAGCCGGGGCACCAGGGCAAAAAGCTTGTTAAAGCAGTTGCCATGAAAATATTTATAGAAAAGACAGAGGGAAGCCACATCACGTCTGTGAGAAAGTGACTGGCCGAGATGCCAATTCAGGATCGATTGCATTGTAGATCCTTCTTTGGATTTTATCAAGAACCACGAGATGAATAACAGGAGCACTAGACCAAATATGACAACAGTATGCAATGCACGGCAAATGGTAGATTTGTAAATGTGTAAGATGGGCTTTGAAGAGAAAAACCTGGCACGACACAATGAACCAACTTTCCTTGCAGTAGATGCAGCTATTGATTTAATGTAGTTGTTCCACTTCAAGTCAGTTAAAAACATGAAACCAAGAAGGTGCAGGGAGATGCTCTCCTGGAGTCGAGCATCAACCATGCTGGTGGCGGACAGGGAAGTTTCTCTATGGTGCTTAAATGAGAGCAGTTTAGTTGTGGAGGCATTAAAATTTACAAGCCATTTGCTGCCGAGTTAACCACAGATTGGAGATCCTTTTCAAGAGCAGCGGCCAGATTAATTAAGATTTGTTATTGAGGAGTAAATGGTAGTGACATCTGCATAAATGCCTACTTGGGAACTGGTGACATCAGGAAGATCATTGATGAAGATCAGAAACAGCGTAGGACTCAGGATAGAGCCCATTGAACACCCGCGTTCGTGTGAAAGGACCTGGAAGTGAGCCCGTTCAGAACGAACTTTATTTCATGATTTGATAGGAATGATTGGATTACATCAAACAATCGCCATGTAATACCGTGTCCCTGAAGCTTACGTAGAAGATCAGGATGCCAAACCTTGCGAAACCCTGTCAAACGCCTTTGAGATATCTAGAGCCTCAGCCCGAGCTTCGCTGTTATTATCAAGAGCTTGATATAAGCATTCAATGATGGCCGTAAGCACATCAGTGGTAGACCGGGCAAAACTGAATCTATACTATTTGTCAGAGAGTAGGTCGTGAAAGGTAAGATGCTTAACCACTCCAGAATTGATTAAAGCTTCGAATACTTTGCCGAAAAGCGGTAGGGCGATAGTTAGAAGGATCAGAAGGTTCTCCAGAGTTCTTAAAATCAGGAACTACAGAGGACTTTGAACAATTTGGAAAGCAGCGAGGCAATAGTTGTATAGTTAGGAGAGAACTGGAGTCAGCTCGGGAGTACATTTCTTTAGGACGACGACTGGGATCCCGTCACCTCTGCTTGCCTTATAGGAGTTTATTTTAGAAATGATGTCTGAGACCAGTGACGGGGTTATGCTTGTCGCAGTGTGTCCAATCACCACTCCCTCCTTTTCTTATTGTCTTTAGATGGAGATTCAGTTTCTTCTTTTTGGTTCTGAGCTTCCAAATAACCTTCTGGGTACTGCATTCGAAGTCCAAGTTCTTTGCATCTTTTCTCTAACAGCAGGCATATCCGGGGTTGTTTAAGAAAAGGAGGGAGTGGTGATTGGACACACTTGGGGTGAAATCAAGTGGGTGTACTCCAAATGAGCTGAGTGTTGAGTTGGAAGAGAATTTCCGAGCAAAGCATTCAACCATATCTGCTGTAGATATCGGGACTTTGAATTGATTGGATAGAGGAGGGATTGAGAATTTGCTGTTGTTCAGCACGCTCTTACAGAGCCACCAATAATCTCTAGAATCGAACTTGCGAGATTGCTATACATTGTTTCATTTTATCAGCAAACAGTAACATCGCTTCATTCAGGACACGTTTGCACTCGTTACGAGTAGAAACAAAGAGACGTCTGTTGCAATCAGACGTGAAGCTCTGGCATAGCCGGAAGAAGTGATTCCTGTGGGCTATAGCGGCTGAACATCTAGTTGAGAAACAATGAGATGAATACGGTTTAATTTAGTATTTCCTTGCTAAAATGAAAGCATATATGCCAGCTTTCATCCAAGGAGAGACCCCAGACGCATATTTTTGAACAGGATAATTAAAAACTTCATTATATATATATATATATATATATATATAGGGAAAAGGTTATAATTGTTCCAACGAGAGAAAAATGTATATTTATAAAAAGAAGAGAGAAACCGCAAACGAGAACAAAAATAATATATATATACATAAACTATGTATATATTTTTGTTGTTGTTTGCGGTTTCTCTTTTTAATATCTATCTATCTATCTATCTATCTATCTCTCTCTCTCTCTATATATATATATATATATATATATATATATATATAAATTCTAGGGGGTAAATCAGGTGTTGGTACTCCATATGAGTAGAGGATTGAGTTGTAAGATTTTTCCTGCAAAGCATTCAACCTTATCTACTGTATATGTCAGAACATCGAATTGATTGAATCGAGGAGGGGTTGAGGAATTGCTGTGTTCGGCACACTCTTGCAGAGCTGCCAAGAATCTATAGAATGGAACTTGAGAGATGCTATACGTTGGATAATTCTATCAATCAATCAGACGTGGCGCTTTGGTACAGCCAGAAGAAGGGATTCCTGTCGGATATAACGGTCAAGCATGCAGGTGAAAACCACAGAGATGAACGTGGTTTAATTTGGTATTTATTTGCTGGAATGAAAGCATTGATGCCAGCTTTCACCCAAGAGGAGACTTCAGGCACGATTTTGAACAGGATGATTAAAAACTTAATTCCAAGGGCCTTCCTTTTGAAAAGACTGGGCATTTCCTGTCCATATATGCCAGCAGTACTCCATTTTCGGTTCGATCTGGCATTTGTAAAAGCATAAAATAGCAGAGAACCGACCATTCTCCCAGTATAACTAGTGATGGATCATATATATAAGTTCCACTTGAGGTCTGAGTTGACTAAGTGCTAATAGGTGGTCAAGATAAGGAGCCTCCCTGAGAGAATACCTGTTCTTCGCGATAGGAGAGAATTCAGGATCCAAACAGCGATTAAAGGAAAGATGCTTTTTTGGTTTTCGAGGCATTTGATTAGAGAAATTGTCACGAGGAAAATGATTCTCTGATGAAGCTCGCCATAGCGGCTTTTGCTAAATGTTTAAATAATTATCTAATAACATTTTCGCAATAAGATTTCTTTTCTGTAGTAATTAAAGTCTAAGAGTTTAAGCGTAGTACTAAATAGACGGCAAGTTTTCATGATTTTACTGTTGAAATGACTAAATGTAACCATAAGCTGTATGCTATATTATTGGTCCTGACCTGGCATCTCGGCCTCAGTCACTTTTTGAAGGCTATAATGTAGCTTCCCTGTGCCTTTTTCTATAAATACTTTCATGGTAATTGTTCTGATAGACTTCCCTCTATGGACCTAAACTATGAATTTAAGCGTAGTACTAGATTTCACTGTTGAAATGGCTAGATGCGACCGTAATTTTTGTGATAGTTTATTTTCCCGCGCTTTTCGCTTGCCGAAATCTCTTCCGGTTTCTTGCTTTCCGGTGAAGTTTGATCTTCAAAAGTTTAAATGCAATGTCAATCGTTATCTTCTGTCTTCTCCATAAATTTTATTTTATTGTTCTCGCTACTTAACATTTTTTTGTTTTTTCCTATATCCTTTCACAATCAGTAACCCCTTGCATCTTAATGTTGTCTTGCTTGGGGTGAAATGATTAAAGATGGCAGATGTTATCTTTTGTGTCGTTTTTCAACTGTAATAAGTAAAATATTCTCAACCTCCCAGAAATCTTGCGTTCATAGATTCGACTCCCGCGTCCTCAGGAACATCGAAGGAGGAGTGGTCTTTTGTCCAATGTCGTCTCAGGATGTGATCGAGCCAATAAATAGGGCGCTGAGCGAGTGCGAGGAAGATGACTGGTTTTTCGGTGGAAGGGGGTCATCCTGAGACGATTCTACCAGTTCGACTCATCATCTAAAAAATAGCGACGACCTCGTGGCAGACCACGCAACCGCTGGAAGGCCGTCGCCCGCCAGGACTTCCAGAAGATTAATCTGACGCTGGAGCATGTCGCGACGTTCTGCCAATGCCGCGAGGGCTGGATGGGCAAGCTGGCTCTCGTGGGTTTAACGCATTCATGGCATGAGATTGAAAAATAGTTGCATCATATAACGGTCACCATAACCTTTCTTTCTAAAAGTTATCCTTTTGTTTGACATAACACATTTTGCCATTGAATAACCATTGCCTTGACAGAGCTTTGTCTTCAGGCTCGTATTGGCTGCTTTTGTTTGATTGGCCTCTTTTTACCATTGAATAACCATTGCCTTGACAGAGCTTTGTCTTCAGGCTCGTATTGGCTGCTTTTGTTTGATTGGCCTCTTTTTACCATTGAATAACCATTGCCTTGACAGAGCTTTTTCTTCAGGCTCGTATTGCCTGCTTTTGTTTGATTGGCCTCTTTTTACCATTGAATAACCATTGCCTTGAAAGAGCTTTGTCTTCAGGCTCGTATTGGTTGCTTTTGTTTGATTGGCCTCTTTTTACCATTGAATAACCATTGCCTTGAAAGAGCTTTGTCTTCAGGCTCGTATTGGTTGCTTTTGTTTGATTGGCCTCTTTTTACCATTGAATAACCATTGCCTTGAAAGAGCTTTGTCTTCAGGCTCGTATTGGTTGCTTTTATTTGATTGGCCTCTTTCTACCATTGAATAACCATTGCTTTGATAGAGCTATGTCTTCAGGGTCGTATTGTTAAAGCCAAATTTCATCTCCAATTATAATTCGCCTAAGAAAGCTTTGGGGATTTTAATTTCATTTGTTTAAAATTTCCTTTGGAAGCTCTGCTCTTGTATGTTTCTGATCTGTACATAACGAATTTGGTACCCAACCAGTAGAATGTTGGCTCGATTCTAATTTTCAGATAAAATTATGTGAACTAAACCAACCAAAATACCTTGGGTTTTAGCTATTTTTTCTGTTGCTAATCGACGACCGCCCTCAAATCATCGATTTTCTTTTCTGTTGATAATCAGCCAAACTCTTCGATATCTTCAACTACGCCCCGTCCTTTTTTTTAACACGTTATTGATTTGTAAATTATTGATTTTTCGGGGTATTATCACCATAAACTTTCCACACAATACTAATAATGTCATCAGTCACCCAACTAAGTTTTAAATGTGATGCTAGTACTGGGTTCAGTTTTGACAAAATTGATGCTGTTCTAAAAAGGGATTTTTTTTTAAATGGCGTAAAATTCAATCTATTACCTTGAGATGTTTCTGGTTTATACAGGTTACAACATGTGAATCTATGGAGGATTTATGGAGATTATCTTTTGGCAATATCCTTTCCCACCATACATCGCTATATTTGGTTAGGGTATCCATTGACCTTGTGTAAGGATTAAAAAATGCTCAGTGTTGAAAAATACAAAGTAAATCTTTATATGTCACAATATACTAATACAGGAGGATAAGATGAAAGTTTCAAGTGTAAAAGAAAGAAAGAAAGAAAGAAAGAAAGAAAGAAAGAAAGAAAGAGTCCGGGAGAAAGTAAACATGTATGTATGTATTCAAATGTAGTAGCGACTTACTTAACGGTGTGGGTGAAGGAAAGTATATATTTTCAAATGTCGCAGAGGGACGCTTAAAAGGTGGTGAAAGAAAGGGTGTATGTTTTAATGTAATAGTACGGTGTATCCAGAGAGCTTTGCCAGTGTCTTATTTCTGTTCTGGGTATGTTACGTTGATTGCAGCATCAAAGAATGGTCAAAATTTAGTTATCGATTCTGATTTAGGTTGATTTTCAATATCGTTATATTCACATCGAGAAATCTATTTCTAATTAAGTGGCGATTTGCTTTTGATTGTCTGCAGCCTTACACCCTGTTTGTGAAAACATTCTGATTGGTTGGTCTAAATATGGCTTTGTGACCAGGCGATTATGCATATACACCCATTTTTAGAGATGGTTAAACTTTGGTCTCCGTATTATTTATTTATTTTTAACTATTTATTTTTCAATCACTACAAATCTAAGTTTACTTTACTGAAAACAAATAGCAAAATATTTGTATGGTTTTCTTATAACATGTCTTTCCTGTGAACTTTTTGAATGACCATCCTGTTGTAAATGGTATACGCTTAATGAGCCACATAACCAAACTAATGGTGCGAATCCGGATCAATAGAGCACGAAGAAGAATTAGACCAGAAATAGGACAAGAACAGTGCGTCTTTGCCAAAAGACACTGGAGCAAGAAAAGCGATATTTGTGATTAGAATGTCAGAGAGAGAGAGAGAGAGAGAGAGAGAGAGAGAGAGAGAGAGAGAGAGAGAGAGAGACGTAGAAGGATGTGTACTTATATTATTTACATTATTCGGACTATTGTCCTCATCTTTGTCGCCATATTTATTACAATATTTCGACCGTTGTACGCTCCGGCCTTCTTCAGGTGGTTGGAATGTCGAACTGAACCCTTTATATCGCTCACTGGGGTAGACTGTTCTAATTCCACGTGCCATGTTTAATGGATGTCAGTTATCAGTTATCTCCTGTTAATTTCCCTCTGAAAGTTCTCCACTGCCTTAAGCGGGTATTGAACTCACACTCTTTGGGTCCTGTTACTGGATCTAACCAACGCCTTTATCCAGTGCTGCCAAGGACACATGGCACAGTGGATAAAGGTGAGAACAATAGTCCGAATAATGTAAATAATGTACATAATACCTCATCTCAGAACTATAGACAGAATGTGTACTTATGTTTTATAAATTATGCAAAAGCCTTTGACAAGGTATGGAACAAGTATCTTTTCGTTGAACTGATAGGAAAACAAGATCTATTTGGAAAAGATGTTAGCGAAATCCATAACTTATACTTGGAGAAAAGTGCAGAAGAAGAAATGATGAAATATCAACTGCAAGAAGATAGCAAAAGGATACATATTACAAATCGGTGATACCAAAATCAGACCAGTACAACAATTTAAATATCTGGGAAGTGTTCTGACAGAGGACGGAAAGTGAGACACTGAAATCCGAAGGAGTTTTAGAATAGCCAAAGATGCATTCCAAAAGCTAAGCATAGTATTAAGAAACAGCAAAACTTTTTTAGAAATAAAGCAAAAAAATACTGATATCTATCCTCCTTGTATGGCAGTGAATGCTAGACGATCTCCTCAAAGATGAAGAAAAAAATTGAAGCTACGGAAATGTGGTTACACAGAAGGATGCTGAGGATACCATTGAGCAACGACGAATGTTGTAGAGAAAATGAAAACAAAAAAGGACACTTATATTTAGCATCACACAGTTGAAAGTTCTAGGATAGCGGACTTAGGAAATATGACACTCACAAGACATATTGACGGCAAGAGGAATAGAGGAAAACAGCACATAACCTATCTGTCGAGCTTGTGTAAATAGCTAGCTGAACGAAGATTAGGAAAGATTAGCAAGAACATATAATTTACTAAGAGCTACAAAGAACAGGAAATTGTGGAGATCCATGATCACTCACGTCCTGAAAGAAAACGGCACATACAAGACGATTGCATTGAAAGTATCTCTTCATGCTTATAAATATTTTAATGCAGATTGATTTCACTCGTTTCTCGAGAAACCAATCAAGTTAAACTTGGAAGGAAAAAAGGAGTTGATTCGGAAGTGGTTTTGATCCGGTTATGTTAATCTTGCTCTACCCTCATTTATTTCTTATCTTTTTCCTGTTCCTATTCACCCTGTCATTAAGTAATCCTTCACTGTTGAATAATATCCCAAACCCACCCTTGAATGTCGTCGTGTTTGCTGCTATTATTCATACCGCAGCACCTGGAAATCATGACCGACTGAACGAGCCACAGACGACATTCAGTGTCGTCTGTTTTTATTTCTCACTACACCTGTTACTTTTTTTCTATTTTTTCTTCTTTTTTTTTTTTTTTCCTTTTTCGTTTCTGTCTGGGATCTACGGCGCGTTTTCCCACGTTCACCGAAGCTGTTACTATCAGAAAGACAGTATAAACATGGCCGACGCCATATTCATTTTCTTCTCAATATTTTTCTTCATTAGACGCCGACATAACGGGGAAAAGAAAGGTTAAAAAAATCGAAGTCAGTAGAAACAGTGTGTGTATGCGTGAGTGTGAATCTCCCTTTTATATCCAATAATTTAATTTTTGAACAGTTTGTTGGGATTTCTATGAGTTTGAATTTGGTATCAGATGGTTTTTATATTAAGATGGTTAGTTTACGGGCATGTTCATCATATTAATCCGCAACAATATAGACATTCAAAAAACGAATCAATCACAAGGCAATTGAGTAAGAAACGCCGACTATGAGATTTCAATAAAACAACATGCATTTATGTACAATTAATATACAATTTGAAAACTTGTAGTTTGATAATGCAAGAAATTGACCATTGATAAATTGGGTTTCTTATTGATTTACAGTTCAAAATTGTTCAAGTGTTAAAGAACTGGTCAAACAGGGTAAAATGGAAAATATTATTTATACAGAAATTTGTGTAGTTTGTATGCGTGAATAAAGTAGGGGTTTGTATGCGTGAATAAAGTAGGGTTTAATTGTCTAAATTTTCCAGAGTTGTTTACCTTGGATTGTTCTGTGTTTGTCTTTGTTTAAAATACAATTTCTATTTTATAAGTGTGTACGAACACTTTTCTTAGAAAGTTGTAAGTGAGATGTGAGAGATTATGTTGATGTTTGTGTCAGCAGTTGACGCGCGAAAAGTATCTTAAGTCAAAGTAGTGACACGCGTGGATTTGTGTGGCATCTCTCTGAACTTTATTGACTGACTGGTGAATTGAGTCGCGATGGTCCGTTTTATTTGTTTCTGGAAATCAAAATAGGCTCCAGCGAACTGGGCGCGAAAAGAGTTTTTCGACAATTGTTACATGTCTCGACCAATAGAAAGTCGAGATTTGTAATGCGAGGTGTTGGTTGGTTAAAACTGATTCTGATGGAAGAGTGTATTTTATCTCGGAGGTGAGTATGAAATATGGACGATTCTATAAGTTCACATCAAATTTACATTCTTTTGGCAGAGATCGTTATGAATTCTGCGACTAAAATCCAAAGAAGAATCAGCAATATTATTGGTCTTGATCTGGCGGCTCGGCTTAAGTCACTTTCCCATCGCCGTAAGGTTGGCTCTCTGTGTCTTTTCTATAAATAATTTCATGGTAATTGTTCGGATGAGCTCTTTGCTATGGTTCCTTGACTTTTTTAATTTAAGCGCAGTACTACACTGTCGTCTAGATTTCATCAATTTAAAGTTGAGCTGGTTAAATGTAACCGTAAATTCTATGCTAAGAGTTTCTTTTCTCGTACTTCTCGCTTGTGGAACTCCCTTCTGGCTCCATGCTTTCCAGCCAACTTTAATCTGCAAAAATTTAAATGCAATGTCAATCGCTATCTACTGTACTCTAAATCATTCTTTTTTCTTCTCGCTCATTACAAATGTTTCTGCTTGTAATTCTTTGACACTAAATTTAAATTTTTGAAGACCAAATTTGACTGGGAAGCAAGAAACCAGAAAAGGGTTCCACAAGTGAGAAGTGTAAGAGAAGAAACTATTAGCATAGAAGTTACAATTACACCAGCTGTAAAATAATGAAACCTTGTTGCCAATCTAGTAGTGTGCTTAACTTAATAAAGTCTTGGTACTATAGAGAAAAGTTCATCAGAACAGTTACAAAGAAAGTATTTATAGAAAAGGCACAGGGAAGTTCTTTTACAGCAGTGGGGAAATGACTGAAGCCACAACACCAGGTCAGTAATCTCTAAATATATAGGAGGAGCACCATACCAGATGTGGCAGCAATATTCAAAGAAAGAATCAATAGTAGATTTATAAGTATGTAAGATAAATTCTGAGGAGAAATATATGCATATATATATATATATATATATATATATATATATATATATATATATATATATA
>CAHIKZ030000038.1:700000-797500 GCA_903632075.3 Acanthosepion pharaonis
AATTCCAGTTTCATAAGGTCTTTCTTAGTTTTTACAAGCTTTCATCTGTTCCTACAGACATCCTCAGGTATGGAAATAGATTTGTTCTTGTTTTTTTACTTCTCGGTAATAAGAGGACAACGAAAATATAGATGTAATCCGAAAAAATGCTATGAGAAACGTGTTATTTTTTTGGAACGTGCGGTCGCAACGCTGAGTTTGAATTTAAAATTTTAAGGTTGTGCGTTTTTGTACAAATATAGTAATAAGAGAATTCTTTTGTACTGGTAAGTTTTCCGTCAATGTGGCATGAACTATATTGTTCAATAATTACAGAAATGTCACACTTATTATCCGAAAGTTGCAATTGTTTACGAAGATGTATTCTCGCCATTTAAATCATTAACCTCTATATTTTTTTTTGTATGAATGATTCATGTATATATATATATATATATATATATATATATATATATATATATATATATATATATATATATGTGTGTGTGTGTGTGTGTGTGTGTGTGTGTATAGCTGATAGTTTAGATATTTCAGAATAAGATTGATGCCATGTATGACATCCATATGAGAGTTTAAAATATAAAAACAAGTCATACCTCATTTTTTTTACAATAACGTTCACCTTGTACAAGGCCTAGGGGCCACTCAGAGTATTACATTAAGAGGTAGTTTATATGGATTGTAGGTGACGATAATAGTTAACTCTAGATTTGAACAGGTTAAGAGTGTAGTGATTGGGGAAACATTCACTTGGGAGTCTGTTTAACAGACCAGTGGTTCATGGGAAGAAGCTGTTCGAGTGGAACTTAATTCTCACTGATAGAATACAGAGGGAATGTGGGTGGTTTGCTATAATCTAAGTAGCATGATAGGTCCTGGCCATAAAAGTTAGACCTTGTGGAACCAAGATATATATTTGGTTTGAGCACTTTCCATGATAGTAGCAATAGAGCAGTGAAAGACTTGCCACATTCTGCCTGTGAGACAGAGGTTGGAAAATAATTCTTCTCCAACAAGGACTGAGATACTTTTGAACTTTATCAAGACTGAAAAGTGAGGACTGGGCAGCTCCTACCCAACTATGACAACAGTACTCCATTTTCGGCCTAATCAAGGTCTTATAAAGGTAGAGGATAGCATTAGGGATTTAGTACTTACTTGAGTGGTACAGAGAGCCGATCATTTTACCTTCACCTTTAGCGATGGATCCTATGTAAGAGTTCCACTTCTGGTCAGGTGTGAGTTTGAAGCCCAATATTCTTTCAAGGTACGGTACTTTCTCAAGGGGACATCTGTTCACTGTCACTGGTGTTAGTTCGGGATCTCATTGTTATATGTCGCAAATTGTGGATATGGATTTTTAACCCCTATTGATTTGACACTGTTGATATTTTTGACCTTGAACTTGGCAGATTGAATTATGATCCCAGATTTCGGATTTGGGATTTGATCCCTCCTTTACTATTTTCCCACAGATGTATAAGCTAGTGTGTAAATAAATGTTTTTTTTTACAAACCGTGGTGAAAAGAAAACATAGTTGTCTCCCCCTTGAACAACTTTACTATAAAAAAAATAATCAAACTGTTATGTGACTTTACCCATGATAACATAATGGACTATTCCATACGTAATAAATACTGCGCCTCAAGAGGAAGTAGAGCTGAAGTGGGGCGACCGGCTGATCAGCTGAACTCTCTGCCTCCGGGTGGGGAGGATCCCGAACGAGGCTACGCCGAAAGGCGGAGTCTCTTTCGAGGAGGTAAATCGACCCTAAACCCGTTTATACGAGTTCAAAGGGCATATTTTGAGCCGAGCCCACGGGCTCGGAGATCCCACGTTAAACCGGCCTTGTGCCACATGATGCCCTCGTGGTGCGGTGACTAAATACTGTTCAGCCTGAAGTCGGGCGACCGGCTGACCAGCTGATCGGTTGAACCCTCTCCCTTCGGGCGGGGAGGAACCCGAACGAGGCTACGCCAAAAGGAGGAGTCTCTTTCGGGGGGGGGGGTAAACCGACCCTGACCCGTTTATACGGGTTCAAAGGGCATATTTTTGCCCGAGCCCACGGGCTCGGAGATCCCATGTTAAACCGGCCTTGTGCCACATGATGCCATTGTGGGGGTGTGACTAAATACTGTTCGTTCTGAAGTCTGGAGTGAAGTCCGTCAGGAGTCTGTCAGTCAGTCAGTCAGAGCGAGCAAGTCAGTCAGTCGAATCAGAAGCAGACCAAAACAGAGTCGCGTTTAGACAATTACTATTAAACCTGATTGTTCGTACTAACACTTTCTACTTCTCTGTATATATTCTTGTTTGTAATATATCTGTGTTATTCCTTATCCGTGTTCGAGTTCTTCTTTATTGGTTCTACCTTGGACTATCACCGTGGTGCAAGGAATTGGACCATAACACAAACCATTTATGGTCAGTAGTCAAATTGCTTGAATAAAGTTTCCCTGAAAGCTTAAACATTTGTTTGTTTTTCTTTACAAAAAATAAATACTTTTTCAGCTATTACATATTTTTAAAATAAGTATTACCACTAAAATAAGATCATTTTTAAAGTTTTATTTCCTATTAGAATCTGCAGAATATTTTTAATTCCAGCAGAATTTGGCAGGGCATATCCTAAAATTATCCAAATAGAATTGAAATGTTCTAAAAATCATTAAAATGTTCTAAAAAAAGTGGAGGTATGATGTCATAATCATGTGATAGGTCATGTGATGCATTTTTAAACAAGTCAAACCAACTTCTGGCTGTTAGAACACAAAAAACTTATTGTGGTAATAATATTAATATATTTTACTTTTTAAATTTACAATATCCCATTCAGAGATTTTTTAAGAGTAATAATGGAATACAGGTTTTTTTCTTTAAACATTCTAGGATTGTTTCTCTCACTTTTTGCATGGGAGTGTTTTTGCTAGATTTTTTTTTAGAATTATAACAAATGAAAGATATGGAGAAGTATTTTTTTTTTGTTTTTTGCTAATCAAATTCACTCCATACAAAGCAGTAATGCCACTTAGATACAAGAACTTACTGGGTGTGGAAGAATTAGAAAACAGAAACATTATTAAGGAAAGAGAAGAGTAGTCAGGAAGACAGCAGATAACTGTTATTGTCCGGTTCCTTGTACCAAGGTGATAGTCCAAGGTAGAACCAATAAAGAAGAACTCGAACACGGATATGGAATAACAGATATATTACAAACAGGAATATATACAAAGAAGTAGAAAGGGTTAGTACGAACAATCAGGTTCAATAGTAATTGTCTAAACGCGACTCTGTTTTGGTCTGCTTCTGATTCGACTGACTGACTTGCTCGCTCTGACTGACTGACTGACAGACTCCTGACGGACTTCACTCCGGACTTCAGACTGAACGGTATTTAGTCACCTCCTCCCCGAGGGCATCATGTGGCACAAGGCCGGTTTAACGTGGGATCTCCAAGCCCGTGGGCTCGGCCAAAAATATGCCCTTTGAACCCGTATAAACGGGTTCAGGGTCGGTTTACATGGAACCAGAAGAGTATTACACAAACAAGAAGTGAAAGAAAAGAAATTATCATAAAACTTAAGGTTACATCTAGGCTATTCCACTGTAAAATGATGAGACCTTGCTGCCAATCTAGTACTGCACTTAAATTCATAAAGTTTTTATACCATAGCGGAAAGTTCATCTGAACAATTAACATAAAAATATTTATAGAAAAAGAAGCTACTTTACATTGGTGGGAAAGTGACTGAAGCAGATATGTCAAGACAGGACCAATAATATTGCAGATTATTCTCTGGATTTTATCAAGAATCTCTAAATATATAGGAAGAGAACTGAATCATATATGGCAGCAATATTCAAGCCAAGGATGAATGATAGACTTTTAGATATGTGAAGTAGATTCTGGAGAGAAAATTGTCAACCAGGGTTCCCCAGGACCCTAAGGCACTGCAAAAGGTCCTCAAGGGTTCCACAAGAACAGGTGAGATAAGCTAATGCACTTTTGACTTTTTATTTAATTTCATATTCGTAATATTACTGTTTACATTTTGTTTACATTTATATTATAGGTATATGATATTATAAAAAATTTGTCAGAGTTAACCTGTAAAAATACACAATATGTATAAAGGTAAAAGACAAAAAGAAAACTGTATTATTAGCTGACGTGTTTCATCCAGTGTAGACTTTTTCAAGACAAAAACGAAATAAATTTATTAAAAACAAAGTAACTATTAACAACAAAACAAAATGTCCTTAGCAACTAGAAGAATTTAGAAAATGCTATTGTATTCATATGATATTATTTACTTATGTTTATTTTTTATGTTTGAATTCAGAATTTTTTTTTATGTGAATGAAAACTCCCTGATGAAGTATTATAAACAAATAATATGAATTTTATTTAGCATTACCAAAAAATTTGACAAAGAAGTATTACTTTTCCTTAAACCAGTTATTCAAAAATATATACTATATTTACCACGTGAACTACAATGAAAATAAAATGAGAAAGATATGGTATATAATTTTGTTTTTGTGCAGGGGTTCCTTGAGAAATGTGAATTATTTTAAGGGTTACACAAGGGTAAAAAGTTTGGGAAACGCTAGTCTAACACAACACAGTGAAATAACTTTCTTAGCCTCAGATCTAGCAATGTATGCAATGAAGTCTTTCCACTTCATGTCAGACGAGAATATTAGTCCAAGAAGGCACAATGAGTTACTCTCCTAGAGGTTAGCACTTATTTACAAATATCTCAAATTAATATTTTTTAGTACAGTCTAACCTCTTTAATCCAGCATTCTTGGGACCAAAACACTGCCAAACCACAAAAAATGCCAGATGATAGAAATTATCCACAAAAAACCGTATGTTAACATAGTTGTAGAATTTGGTGGTTGTCGCTTGAGATTAATTAGAGATAAAGTAGTGTTTAGGTATAATATATTCTAGTTGTATTAAGTGTACATTTGTTTGATTTATTGGGTCTTGGCTGATCTCTATTTTAAGACTTTTGAAGCATTGGTTGTGATGTATTAGGTCTTGGCTGATCTCTATTTTAAGAGAACATTGGTTTTGTAAGGTCGTGGCTGATCTCTATTTTAAGACTTTTGAAGCATTGGTTTGTGATGTATTAGGTCTTGGCTGATCTCTATTTCAAGACTTAAAAGGTATCAGGTCTTGGCTGATTTTCTTTTAAAACTCATGCCTTGGCTGGTCTTTTTAAGACTTTTGAAGCATTGGTTGTGATGTATCAGGTCTTGGCTGATCTCTATTTCAAGACTTTTAAAATATTGGTTGGGATGTATCAGGTCTTGGCTAATCTCTGTTTTAAGACTTTTAAAACATTGTTTGGGATGTATCAGGTCTTGGCTGGTCTCTATTTTAAAACTTTTGAAGCATTGGTTGTGATGTATTAGGTGTTGGCTGATCTCTATTTTAAGACTTAAAACTGGTTGTCATGTATCAGGTCTTGGCTGATCTCTATTTTAAGACTTTTAAAACATTGTTTGGGATGTATCATGTCTTGGCTGGACTCAATTTTAACACTTTTGAAGCATTGGTTATGATGTATCGGGTCTAGGCTGATCTCCATTTTAAGACTTTTGAAGCATTGGTTGTGATGTATCAGGTCTCAGCTGATCTCTGTTTCAAGAATTTTGAAGCATTGGTTATGATGTATCGGGTCTAGGCTGATCTCTATTTTAAGATTTTAAAACATTGGTGATGATGTATTGGGTCTTGGCTGGTCTCTATTTTAAAACTTTTGAAGCATTGGTTGTGATGTATTAGGTCTTGGCTGGTCTCAATTTTTAGACTTTTAAAACATTGGTTGGGATGTATCGGGTTTTGGCTGATCTCTATTTTAAAACTTTTGAAGCATTGGTTGTGATGTATCAGGTCTAGGCTGATCTCTATTTTAAGATTTTTAAAACATTGGTTGGGATGTATCGGGTCTTGGCTGGTCTCTATTTTAAAACTTTTGAAGCATTGGTTGTGATGTATCAGGTCTTGGCTGATCTCAATTTTAAGACTTAAAACTGGTTGTCATGTATCAGGTCTTGGTTGATCTCTATTTTAAGACTTTTAAAACATTGTTTGGGATGTATCATGTCTTGGCTGGTCTCAATTTTAAGACTTTTGAAGCATTCGTTTTGATGTATCGGGTCTAGGCTAATCTCTATTTTAAGACTTTTGAAGCATTGGTTGTGATGTATCAGGTCTTGGCTGATCTCTATTTCAAGACTTTTAAAATATTGGTTGGGATGTATCAGGTCTTGGCTGATCTCTATTTTAAAACTTTTGAAGCATTGGTTATGATGTATTAGGTCTTGGCTGATCTCTATTTTAAGACTTAAAACTGGTTGTGATGTATCAGGTCTTGGCTGGTCTATATTTTAAAACTTTTGAAGCATTGGTTGTGATGTATCAGGTCTTGGCTGATCTCTATTTTAAGACTTAAGACTGGTTGTGATGTATCAGGTCTTGGCTGGTCTCTATTTTAAAACTTTTGAAGCATTGGTTGTGATGTATTAGGTCTTGGCTGATCTCTATTTTAAGACTTTAAACTGGTTGCCATGTATTAGGTCTTGGCTGATCTCTATTTTAAGACTTTTAAAACATTGTTTGGGATGTATCATGTCTTGGCTGGACCCAATTTTAAGACTTTTGAAGCATTGGTTATGATGTATCGGGTCTAGGCTGATCTCTATTTTAAGACTTTTAAAACATTGGTTGGGATGTATCGGGTTTTGGCTGATCTCTATTTTAAAACTTTTGAAGCATTGGTTGTGATGTATCAGGTCTTGGCTGATCTCTATTTTAAGATTTTTAAAACATTGGTTGGGATGTATTAGGTCTTGGCTGATCTCTATTTTAAAACTTTTGAAGCATTGGTTGTGATGTATCAGATATTGGCTGATCTCTATTTTAAAACTTTTGAAGCATTGGTTGCGATGTATCAGGTCTTGGCTGATCTCTATTTTAAGACTTAAAACTGGTTGCGATGTATCAGGTCTTGGCTGATCTCTATTTTAAAACTTTTGAAGCATTGGTTGTGATGTATTAGGTCTTTGCTGGTCTCTATTTTAAGACTTTTAAATGATTGGTTGTGATGTATCAGGTCTTGGCTGGTCTCAATTTTAAGACTTAAAACTGGTTGTGATGTATCAGGTCTTGGCTGATCTCTATTTTAAGACTTTTAAAACATTGTTTGGGATGTATCATGTCTTGGCTGATCTCTATTTTAAGACTTTTGAAGCATTGGTTGTGATGTATCGGGTAGGGCTAATCTCTATTTTAAGACTTTTGAAGCATTGGTTGGGATGTATCAGGTCTTGGCTGATCTCTATTTTAAAACTTTTGAAGCATTGGTTGTGATGTATTAGGTCTTGGCTGATCTCAATTTTAAGACTTAAAACTGGTTGTCATGTATCAGGTATTGGCTGATCTCTATTTTAAGACTTTTAAAACATTGTTCGGGATGTATCATGTCTTGGCTGGACTCAATTTTAAGACTTTTGAAGCATTGGTTATGATGTATCGGGTATAGGCTGATCTCTATTTTAAGACTTTTGAAGTATTGGTTGTGATGTATCAGGTCTTGGCTGATCTCTATTTCAAGGCTTTTAAAACATTGGTTGGGATATATCGGGTCTTGGCTGATCTCTATTTTAAAACTTTTGAAGCATTGGTTGTGATATATTAGGACTTGGCTGATCTCTATTTTAAAACTCTTGAAGCATCGGTTGTGATGTATCAGGTCTTGGCTGATCTCTATTTTAAGACTTAAAACTGGTTGTGATGTATCAGGTCTTGGCTGATCTCTATTTTAAGACTTTTAAAACATTGTTTGGGATGTGTCATGTCTTGGCTGGTCTCAATTTTAAGACATTTGAAGCATTGGTTATGATGTATCGGGTCTAGGCTAATCTCTATTTTAAGACTTTTGAAGCATTGGTTGTGATGTATTAGGTCTTGGCTGCTCTCTACTTTAAGACTTTTAAAATATTGGTTGGGATGTATCAGGTCTTGGCTAATCTCTGTTTTAAGACTTTTAAAACATTGTTTGGGATGTATCAGGTCTTGGCTGGTCTCTATTTTAAAACTTTTGAAGCATTGGTTGTGATGTATCAGGTCTTGGCTGATCTCTATTTTAAGACTTAAAACTGGTTGTGATGTATCAGGTCTTGGCTGGTCCCTATTTTAAAACATTTGAAGCATTGGTTGTGATGTATTAGGTCTTGGCTGATCTCTCTTTTAAAACTTTTGAAGCATTGCTTGTGATGTATCAGGTCTTGGCTGATCTCTATTTTTAAGACTTAAAACTGGTTGTCATGTATCAGGTCTTGGCTGGTCTCTATTTTAAGACTTTTAAAACATTGTTTGGGATGTATCATGTCTTGGCTGGACTCAATTTTATGATGTATTGGGTCTTTTGATCTCTATTTTAAGACTTTTGAAGCATTTTGTGATGTATTAGGTCTTGCTGATCTCTCTTTTAAAACTTTTGAAGCATTGGTTTGATGTAAATCTCTTTTTAAAACTTTTGTTTGGTTGTGATGTATTAGGTCTTGATCTCTATTTCTAAAACTTTTGAAATTGGTTTGATGTATTACGTCTTGGCTGATCTCTATTTTAAAACTTTTAAGCATTGGTTGTGATGTATTAGGACTTGGCTGATCTCTATTTTAAAACTTTTGAAGCATTGGTTGTGATGTATTAGGTCTTGGCAGATCTCTATTTTTTAAAACATTTTGGGAAACTATTTTGGAAGCATTGGGATGTATCGGGGGCTAATCTCTATTTTAAGACTTTTTGCATTGGTTTGGGATGTATCGGGTCTGATCTCTATTTTAAAACTTTTTTGATGTAAGGTCTTGGCTGATTGGTAAAACTGTGATGTATCAGGTCTATCTCTATTTTAAGACTTTTAAAAATCTCTTGGCTGGACTTTTAAGACTTTTGAATGCATTTTAAGACTTTTGTGATGTATCGGGTCTACTGATGATCTCTATTTAAAAACTTTTGATCTCTATTTTTAAAACTTTTGAAGTTGTGATGTATTAGGACTTGGGTCTTTGAAGCATCTCAATTTGATCTCTATTTTTAAGACTTAAAACTGGTTGTCATGTATCAGGTCTTGGCTGATCTCTATTTTAAGACTTTTAAAACATTGTTTGGGATGTATCATGTCTTGGCTGGTCTCAATTTTAAGACTTTTGAAGCATTGGTTATGATGTATCGGGTCTAGGCTGATCTCTATTTTAAGACTTTTGAAGTATTGGTTGTGATGTATTCAGGTCTATGGTCTTGGCTAATCTCTATTTTAAGACTTTTAAAACATTGTTTGGGATATATCAGGTCTCTTGGTCTGATATTTTAAAATTTTAAAATTTTTGATGTATTGGTCTTGCTGATCTCTATTTTAAGACTTAAAACTGGTTGTGATGTATCAGGTCTTGGCTGGTCTCTATTTTAAAACTTGTGATGTATTAGCTGATCATTGTTTGTGATGTATCAGGTCTTGGCTGATCTCTATTTTAAGACTTTTAAAACTGGTTGTGATGTATCAGGTCTTGGCTGATCTCTATTTTAAGACTTTTAAAACATTGTTTGGGATGTATCATGTCTTGGCTGGTCTCAATTTTAAAGACATTGGTTTTGAAGCTGATCTCATTTTAAAACTTTTAAGCATTGGTTGATGTATCAGGTCTTGGCTAATCTCTATTTTAAAACTTTAAAACATTGGTTTTGTATTAACTTGGCTGATCTCATTTTAAAACTTTTGGTTGTGATGTATTAGGTCTTGGCTGATCTCTCTACATTGGTTTGTAAGATCTCTTTTTAAAATATTGAAGTTGTTTGGATGTATCAGGTCTTGGCTAATCTCTGTTTTAAGACTTTTAAAACATTGTTTGGGATGTATCAGGTCTTGGCTGGTCTCTATTTTAAAACTTTTGAAGCATTGGTTGTGATGTATCAGGTCTTGGCTGATCTCTATTTTATCTCTATTTTAAGACTTTTTAAAACATTGTTGTGATGTATCAGGTCTTGGCTGGACTCTCTGGTCTGATCTCTCTATTTTAAAACTTTAAAACATTTTGAAGCAGGTCTTGGCTGATCTCTATTAAAACTTTTGATGTTATTAGGTCTTGGCTGATCTCTCTTTTAAAACTTTTGAAGCATTGCTTGTGATGTATCAGGTCTTGGCTGATCTCTATTTAAGATTTTAAGACTGATCTCTATTTTAAAACTGGTTTTGGGATGTATCAGGTCTTGGCTGGTCTCTATTTTAAGACTTTTAAAACATTGTTTTGGGATGTATCATGTCTTGGCTGGACTCTATTTTAAGACTTTTGAAGCATTGGTTATTGATGTATTGGGTCTTGGCTGATCTCTATTTTAAACTTTTGAAGCATTAGTTGTGATGTATCAGGTCTTGGCTGATCTCTCTTTTTTTAAAACAGGTTTTGGAAACATTGTTTGTTTGTATATTAGGTCTTGGCTGATCTCTATTTTAAAACTCTATTTTAAAGCATTGGTTGTCATGATGTCTTGGCTGGTCTCTATTTTAAGACTTTTAAAACATTGTTTGGGATGTATCATGTCTTGGCTGGACTCAATTTTAAGACTTTTGAAGCATTGGTTTGTGATTAGGTCTTGGCTGATCTCTATTTTAAAACTTTTGAAGCATTGGTTGTGATGTATTACGTCTTGGCTGATCTCTATTTTAAAACTTTTGAAGCATTGGTTGTGATGTATTAGGACTTGGCTGATCTCTATTTTAAAACTTTTGAAGCATTGGTTGTGATGTATTAGGTCTTGGCAGATCTCTATTTTAAGACTTTTAAAACATTGGTTGGGATGTATCGGGTCTTGGCTGATCTCTATTTTAAGACTTTTGAAGCATTGGTTGTGATGTATCGGGTCTAGGCTAATCTCTATTTTAAAACTTTTGAAGCATTGGTTGTGATGTATTAGGTCATGGCTGATCTCCATTTTAAAACTTTTGAAGCATTGGTTGTGATGTATTAGGTCTTTGCTGATCTCTATTTTAAAACTTTTGAAGCATCGGTTGTGATGTATCAGGTCTTGGCTGATCTCTATTTTAAGACTTTTAAAACATTGTTTGGGATGTGTCATGTCTTGGCTGGTCTCAATTTTAAGACATTTGAAGCATTGGTTATGATGTATCGGGTCTAGGCTAATCTCTATTTTAAGACTTTTGAAGCATTGGTTGTGATGTATTAGGTCTTGGCTGCTCTCTACTTTAAGACTTTTAAAACATTGGTGATGATGTATCGGGTCTAGGCTAATCTCTATTTTAAAACTTTTGAAGCATTGGTTGTGATGTATTAGGTCTTGGTTTGATCTCTATTTTAAAACTTTTTGAAGCATTGGTTGTGATGTATCGGGTGCAGGCTGATTTCTATTTTAAGACTTTTGAAGCATTGGTTGTGATGTATTAGGTCTTGGCTGATCTCTATTTCAAGACTTTTAAAACATTGGTTGGGATGTATCGGGTCTTGGCTGATCTCTATTTTAAAACTTTTGAAGCATTGGTTGTGATGTATTAGGTCTTGGCAGATCTCTATTTTAAGACTTTTAAAACATTGGTTGGGATGTATCGGGTCTTGGCTGATCTCTATTTTAAGACTTTTAAAACATTGTTTGGGATGTATCATGTCTTGGCTGGACCCAATTTTAAGACTTTTGAAGCATTGGTTATTATGTATCGGGTCTAGGCTGATCTCTATTTTAAGACTTTTAAAACATTGGTTGTGATGTATCGGGTCTTGGCTGGTCTCTATTTTAAAACTTTTGAAGCATTGGTTGTGATGTATCAGGTCTTGGCCGATCTCTATTTTAAGACTTTTAAAACATTGGTTCTGATGTATCAGGTCTTGGCTGGTCTCAATTTTAAGACTTTTAAAACATTGGTTGGGATGTATCGGGTCTTGGCTGATCTCTATTTTAAAACTTTTGAAGCATTGGTTGTGATGTATCAGATATTGGCTGATCTCTATTTTTAAAACTTTTGAAGCATTGGTTGTGATGTATCAGGTCTTGGCAGATCTCTATTTTAAAACTTTTTTGAAGCATTGGTTGTGATGTATTAAAACTTTTGGTCTTGGCTGATCTCTATTTTTAAAACTTTTGAAGCATTGTTTGTGATGTATCAGGTCTTGGCAGATCTCTATTTTAAAACTTTTGAAGCATTGGTTGTGATGTATCGGGTCTTGGCTGTTCTCTATTTTAAAACTTTTGAAGCATTGGTTGTGATGTATTAGGTCTTGGCTGATCTCTATTTTAAAACTTTTGAAGCATTGGTTGTGATGTATCAGGTCTTGGCTGTTCTCTATTTTAAAACTTTTGAAGCATTGGTTGTGATGTATCAGGTCTTGGCTGTTCTCTATTTTAAAACTTTTGAAGCATTGGTTGTGATGTATCAGGTCTTGACTTTTTAAAACATTGTTTGGGAGATCTCTATTTTTAAAACTTTTGAAGCATTGGTTGTGATGTATCGGGTCTTGGCTGTTCTCTATTTTAAAACTTTTGAAGCATTGGTTGTGATGTATTAGGTCTTGGCTGATCTCTATTTTAAAACTTTTGAAGCATTGGTTGTGATGTATCAGGTCTTGGCAGATCTCTATTTTAAAACTTTTGAAGCATTAGTTGTGATGTATCGGGTCTTGGCTGTTCTCTATTTTAAAACTTTTGAAGCATTGGTTGTGATGTATCATGTCTTGGCTGATCTCTATTTTAAGACTTAAAACTGGTTAGTTGATGTATCAGGTCTTGGCTGGTCTCTATTTTAAGACTTTTAAAACATTGTTTGGGATGTATCATGTCTTGGCTGGTCTCAATTTCTAAGACTTTTTGAAGCATTGGTTATGATGTATCGGGTCTTGGCTGATCTCTATTTAAGACTTTTGAAGCATTGGTTGTGATGTATCAGGTCTTGGCTGATCTCTATTTCAAGACTTTTAAGACATTGGTTGAGATGTATCGGGTCTTGGCTGATCTCTATTTTAAAACTTTTGAAGCATTGGTTGTGATGTATTAGGTCTTGTCTGATGTCTATTTTAAGACTTTTAAAACATTTGTTGGGATGTATCGGGTCTTGGCTGATCTCTATTTTAAAACTTTTGAAGCATTGGTTTTGATATATTAGGTCTTGGCTGATCTCTATTTTAAAACTTTTGAAGCATTGGTTGTGATGTATTAGGTCTTGGCTGATCTCTATTTTAAAACTTTTAAAACATTGGTTGGGATGTATCGGGTCTTGGCTGATCTCTATTTTAAGACTTTTGAAGCATTGGTTGTGATGTATTAGGTCTTGGCTGATCTCTATTTCAAGCCTTTTAAAACATTGGTTGGGATGTATCGGGTCTTGGCTGATCTCTATTTTAAAACTTTTGAAGCATTGGTTGTGATGTATTAGGTCTTGGCTGATCTCTATTTTAAGACTTTTAAAACATTGTTTGGGATGTATCATGTCTTGGCTGGACCCAATTTTAAGACTTTTGAAGCATTGGTTATGCTGTATCGGGTCTAGGCTGATCTCAATTTTAAGACTTTTAAAACATTGGTTGTGATGTATCGGGTCTTGGCTGGTCTCTATTTTAAAACTTTTGAAGCATTGGTTGTGATGTATTAGGTCTTGGCCGATCTCTATTTTAAGACTTTTAAAACATTGGTTGTGATGTATCGGGTCTTGGCTGTTCTCTATTTTAAAACTTTTGAAGCATTGGTTGTGATGTATCATGTCTTGGCTGATCTCTATTTTAAGACTTAAAACTGGTTATGATGTATCAGGTCTTGGCTGATGTCTATTTTAAGACTTTTAAAACATTGTTTGGGATGTATCATGTCTTGGCTGGTCTCAATTTCTAAGACTTTTGAAGCATTGGTTATGATGTATCGGGTCTTGGCTGATCTCTATTTAAGACTTTTGAAGCATTGGTTGTGATGTATCAGGTCTTGGCTGATCTCTATTTCAAGACTTTTAAGACATTGGTTGAGATGTATCGGGTCTTGGCTGATCTCCATTTTAAAACTTTTTTGAAGCATTGGTTGTGATGTATTAGGTCTTGTCTGATGTCTATTTTAAGACTTTTAAAACATTTGTTGGGATGTATCGGGTCTTGGCTGATCTCTATTTTAAAACTTTTGAAGCATTGGTTTTGATATATTAGGTCTTGGCTGATCTCTATTTTAAAACTTTTGAAGCATTGGTTGTGATGTATCAGGTCTTGGCAGATCTCTATTTTAAAACTTTTGAAGCATTGGTTGTGATGTATCGGGTCTTGGCTGTTCTCTATTTTAAAACTTTTGAAGCATTGGTTGTGATGTATTAGGTCTTGGCTGATCTCTATTTTAAAACTTTTGAAGCATTGGTTGTGATGTATCAGGTCTTGGCAGATCTCTATTTTAAAACTTTTGAAGCATTGGTTGTGATGTATCGGGTCTTGGCTGTTCTCTATTTTAAAACTTTTGAAGCATTGGTTGTGATGTATCATGTCTTGGCTGATCTCTATTTTAAGACTTAAAACTGGTTATGATGTATCAGGTCTTGGCTGGTCTCAATTTGTAAGACTTTTGAAGCATTGGTTATGATGTATCGGGTTTTGGCTGATCTCTATTTAAGACTTTTTGAAGCATTGGTTGTGATGTATCAGGTCTTATTGATCTCTATTTCAAGACTTTTAAGACATTGGTTGAGATGTATCGGGTCTTGGCTGATCTCTATTTTAAAACTTTTGAAGCATTGGTTGTGATGTATTAGGTCTTGTCTGATGTCTATTTTAAGACTTTTAAAACATTTGTTGGGATGTATCGGGTCTTGGCTGATCTCTATTTTAAAAACTTTTGAAGCATTGGTTTTGATATATTAGGTCTTGGCTGATCTCTATTTTTAAAACTTTTGAAGCATTGGTTGTGATGTATTAGGTCTTGGCTGATCTCTATTTTAAAACTTTTTAAAACATTGGTTGGGATGTATCAGGTCTTGGCTGATCTCTATTTTAAGACTTTTGAAGCATTGGTTGTGATGTATTAGGTCTTGGCTGATCTCTATTTCAAGCCTTTTAAAACATTGGTTGGGATGTATCGGGTCTTGGCTGATCTCTATTTTAAAACTTTTGAAGCATTGGTTGTGATGTATTAGGTCTTGGCTGATCTCTATTTTAAGACTTTTAAAACATTGTTTGGGATGTATCATGTCTTGGCTGGACCCAATTTTAAGACTTTTGAAGCATTGGTTATGATGTATCGGGTCTAGGCTGATCTCTATTTTAAGACTTTTAAAACATTGGTTGTGATGTATCGGGTCTTGGCTGGTCTCTATTTTAAAACTTTTGAAGCATTGGTTGTGATGTATTAGGTCTTGGCCGATCTCTATTTTAAGACTTTTAAAACATTGGTTGTGATGTATCAGGTCTTGGCTGGTCTCAATTTTAAGACTTTTAAAACATTGGTTGGGATGTATCGGGTCTTGGCTGATCTCTATTTTAAAACTTTTGAAGCATTGGTTGTGATGTATTAGGTCTTGGCTGATCTCTATTTTTAAAACTTTTGAAGCATTGGTTTGATATATCAGATATTGGCTGATCTCTATTTTAAAACTTTTGAAGCATTGGTTGTGATGTATCAGGTCTTGGCAGATCTCTATTTTAAAACTTTTGAAGCATTGGTTGTGATGTATTAGGTCTTGGCTGATCTCTATTTTAAAACTTTTGAAGCATTGTTTGTGATGTATCGGGTCTTGGCTGTTCTCTATTTTAAAACTTTTGAAGCATTGGTTGTGATGTATCATGTCTTGGCTGATCTCTATTTTAAGACTTAAAACTGGTTATGATGTATCAGGTCTTGGCTGATGTCTATTTTAAGACTTTTAAAACATTGTTTGGGATGTATCATGTCTTGGCTGGTCTCAATTTCTAAGACTTTTGAAGCATTGGTTATGATGTATCGGGTCTTGGCTGATCTCTATTTAAGACTTTTGAAGCATTGGTTGTGATGTATCAGGTCTTGGCTGATCTCTATTTCAAGACTTTTAAGACATTGGTTGAGATGTATCGGGTCTTGGCTGATCTCCATTTTAAAACTTTTGAAGCATTGGTTGTGATGTATTAGGTCTTGTCTGATGTCTATTTTAAGACTTTTAAAACATTTGTTGGGATGTATCGGGTCTTGGCTGATCTCTATTTTAAAACTTTTGAAGCATTGGTTTTGATATATTAGGTCTTGGCTGATCTCTATTTTAAAACTTTTGAAGCATTGGTTGTGATGTATTAGGTCTTGGCTGATCTCTATTTTAAAACTTTTGAAGCATTGGTTGTGATGTATTAGGTCTTGGCAGATCTCTATTTTAAAACTTGTGAAGCATTGGTTGTGATGTATTAGGTCTTGGCTGATCTCTATTTTAAGACTTAAAACTGGTTGTGATGTATCAGGTCTTGGCTGATCTCTATTTTAAGACTTTTAAAACATTGTTTGGGATGTATCAGGTCTTGGCTGGTCTCAATTTTTAGACTTTTGAAGCATTGGTTATGATGTATCTGGTCTTGGCTGATCTCTATTTTAAGACTTTTGAAGCTTTGGTTGTGATGTTTTAGGTCTTGGCTGATCTCTATTTTAAGACTTAAAACTGGTTGTGATGTATCAGGTCTTGGCTGATCTCTATTTTAAGACTTTTGAAGCATTGGTTGGGATGTATTGGGTCTTGGCTGGTGTCTATTTTAAGACTTTTGAAGCATTGATTATGATGTTCTTCTCACAGAAACATTGCTTCTGTCTTTAATAGTTCTCTTAGAATGTATGTGTTGTCAGCTAGGTTTGGGATAACTTACAGATAAAACAATGCTCAGTTATAATACATTTATTAACATTCATATACAGCTGATGTATTGTAACTCATACCCTAACTCAAAGTGAAATGTCTCCTGTATTATTATGCTCAGATGCTCACATGCATCATGTATACGTAGGGAAGTATTTCTCATGATACAGTTACAATTGTCTTGCCAGTTCCTTCCATATATATTTCGCTGAGTTATCAAAACTAGAACAAAGCTTAAAACAGGAAATAAAACAATCATTAATTCTTTCAAACAAGGTTTTTATTGTTTCAGGCAATACAAAGGCTAAAAAAGGAAAGCCTAAAATTATAAAAATAATACATATTTACTATCCTGAGTGGGTAAATATGCAGTTATATATAAAAAATGAACAAGACCATTTTACCAAAACACTCTGCTCCTGTGGAAATTTGTAAACAACATGTGGAGCTGCCCTTGTAGCCACTCAGCAAAGTAATGAAAGCTGATTAAAAAAAATGATAACCTTGGAAATTACTTGGCCATGAACTGCCAAATTAAAGAGGTCGGACTGTACTATTAGTTAATATGTATCTCTTAATTCATGATATATATATATATATATATATTTTGAGAAATTATTTAAAGAATATTATATAAAAAATGTAACAAGTATCTCAAACAGCAATAAATATACAAAAAAATTAATAAAATTAGATTATGGCAATAATGAAATGAAATGAAATTAATCAGATTTTTGATAAATAGATTTAATTGCTAGGTCTGTTGGTCAGATGTTTGGTTTATTATGTTGTGCTAGACAATTTTTCTTGCCAAAATCTATCTTTCATATTTATAAGTCTACCGTTCATCCATGCTTTGAATATTGCTGCCACATCTGATTCAATGCTCCTGCTATATATTTAGAGAGACATGATAAAATACAAAGAATAATCTGCATCTCAGCTTCAGTCATTTTACCACTGTTATAATGTAGCTTTCCTGTGATTTTTCTGTAAATATTTTCAATATAATTTTGTTTAACTTTCCTCTATTTTACCTAGACTTTATGAATTTCAGCGCAGTACTAGATTGATGCCAAAGTTTCAACATTTTACTGTTCAAATGGCTAGATGTAATCATAAGTTCTATGCTAACAGTTTCTTTTCTCACTCTTCTCCCTTGTGGAACTCACTTCTGGCTTCTTGCCTTCCAGCCAACTTTGATCTTCAAAAATTTAAATGCAATATTAGTTGTTATCTTCTGTTTTCTTAATTCTTGCTCTTTTATTGTTCTGTTTCATTAACAATGTTTTTCATCCTATTCTCTCACACTCAGTAACTGCTTGCATCTTAGTGCCTTGCTTGGGTGAAATGATTAAAAAATAGTAATACCTGTCTGAATTTCAGGGACAAAAAATGATCATTATTTATATTATTTACAATTTGACTAATGTTGCATAGCGACTCGTGCTGGGTGGTCTTGGTCACTGTGCCAATTAATACAATGTTGTATAGCTCCTTGGTGAGGATGGTCTTGGGTGACAGGGATCAATCGATAATAAAATTGCATTCTTTTTTCACTCGTCTTCTCCTGGCCAGAAATCATTAGTTGTTTTGGTTCACAGATAGAAGAGCTTCAACACAGGGAATTTTAACAGAGCAGCTTCCAGACATGAAAATCAACACGTCTACATTGCTTGATGTGTAAGAACCAACTCACTCAAAAAACCTTTCTATATCTTTGTTATTCCTATGCTTGTTCAGCCATTAAAAATCGACTTCCTTGTTTTGTCTTCTATCTGATCATTAAGGTCAACTTCAGGAAGTGCAAGCAGAGATACTATTCCCCCTAAAAATAATAGTCTGCTAAACTATTATTTAACACTAATATCCTCATCTTTGTTGATATTATCATAATGTTTTGACCACCAGGTTTCATAAGCTGTGTGTCAGTCTGGGTGACCTTCAAGGAATTTTGAACTGAACCTATGATTTAATCTCTGGGAGTTAATTGTTCTTGTTCTGCTCTCCATATTTAAGTGTTATTGACAAGCGTATGGTTGCAAGAAAAAAATACGACAATAGCAGAAATAGATTTACGTGATTTATTTCAACAGGAACGTGTAGTTTTGAGACAGCTACCTTGTGGTATAGTTCATAGGCCAGCTGAAGATCTGGGTTGATCTCTCATAGTAGTTCTCGCTGGTTGGCGTGTCGCTACTGCTGCTGGCTGCTGCTGACCGCTCAACCTGACCGTGACAGGTCTCTTCCCTGGCCTCCTGTTGACTGCCCCGTTGTACTTCCGTGTGACCCCTTTTATAGCGTTTTTTTTATGGCTTAACAGGCTCAAAATTATAATAATTATAATTAGGAGGGAAGCATTTTTATTGGACGAAAAATAGAAACACTTTAAAATTTATTTTATTTTTCGACCGGAACTTGTACGTCGGGAACATGCGTAACGAAGATAATGGTCATTTTGTGACAGGGCCTTGTCCCGTTCACATCCGGCTCTCGCTCTTGAGTATGTTAGTTTATTTGCCTGTAAATCAGCCGAGATATGTCTTATTTTATTTTATAACATAAGGATCTATTGTCTTCTTCCTTTTTATACTGTTTAGTTATTATTAGTCAGGTTTCACATACCCTGAGTACCTCCTGACACCAAAACATGGTAAAATGTCCATATAAACATATATCCAAATGGCCATTGTTGTACTTCAACACAGCAACTCATAACAAATATCCAATATATCCTCCGCTTGCTTCTACACACACATACACCTGTTGGATCATTAACTGTCAGACCCTTTCAAATACTCTCACACGGTGTCGAATGATTTCGCAGACCCCCATGACACGCTGATGAAGCGTCTTTGCATTATCAATGTCTGGTGCATAAACCAATTGTTTTAGGTGGCGCTACAGATAAAAATGCAAAGAATGGGGGAAGGGCAACGTGCAGTCCATGGATCCGGCCTTCCCCTAGCTATGCATCTATCATGGTAGATGTCAGTCAGTGAATCGAGGACAATGTGACTTTGGGATAAGTTCCTGACACCAAAACAAGGTAAAATGTCCATATAAATATATATCCAAATGGCCATCGTTGTACCTCAACACAGCAACTCATAACAAATTTTCAAAATATCCTTTGCTTGCTTCTACACACACATGCACCCTTTCTTTGCAAAATAAGCATTTCAGTATAAAGGAGCTGGTCTAAATTTTGTAGAAATGTAAAATAGCATTAAATGTTATACGCATTTTAATATGTCGTTGCTTTATTCTTAATTTGTTGTTTGCTGGCTGGTTGAGTTTGATAGAGAGCTTCTTGAGAATTTGGAGTTTTTGTTTATTATTTTCATAGTGTTGTATATTGATGTTGTCAACAAGTATTTTCCTGTATTGTGAAGGTCGACAGGAATGTCTTTTTACATGTTATGCACTAGAACTTGCATCCGACAAATGAAGGGTAAGACATCTTGATAATGTTATAGCAACATATATACGTTTTTTATCAGAGATACAACCTCCCAGAGGACATTTAAACTGATAAACAATATCTGTCTATATCCACTGTTCCATGTATCCTCAAGGACACATGGCACAGTGGATAAAGGCATTGGTTAGATCCAGTGACAGGACCCAAAGAGTGTGAGTTCAATACCCGGTTAAAGCAGTGGAGAACTTTCAGAAGGAAATTAACAGAAGGTAACTGATAACTAACATCCATTAAAAATGGCACGTGGAACTAGAACAGTCTACCCCAGTGAGCGAAATAAAGGGTTAAGTTCGGCATACGGCCGAAACGTTGTAATAAAGATGAGGACAATAGTCCGAATAATGATATATATATATATATATATATATATATATATATATATAAATATATATATATTTTATTTTATGATCATTCAAAACAACTTGCATTACGGGGTTTGATAAGAAACATTGAATCAAATCAAATAAAGGACCATAAATACTGTAACCATTTCTCTTGTGAAGAAATCCAGGAAGGCTAAACCCTGCCAAGCGCATTCGAACTTTCTAAATCTACTGCTAGAGTTTTGCCATTCTTATCTAAAACTTGACCAACTCTTTCACCATTTCTGACAGTTTAGGTTTTCAACAATATTTACTAAAGAAAATATGCCTTTCAGAATATATATATCTATACAGGGTGTATCGAAAATATTTTTACAAACATTGGGGGCAGGTTCCTGACACCCAAACAAGATAAAATATCCATATAAACATATGTCCAAAAGGCAATCATTGTACCTCAACACAGCAACTCATAACAAATGTTCAATATGTCCTCCGCTTGCACCTGTCGGATCATTGACTGGTGGACCCTTTCAAATACTCCCACACGGTGTTGGATGGTTTCACAGGACCCTATCATGCATTGATGAAACATCTCTGAATTATTAATGTCTGTTGTTGCTGATACGGAAAACGCATGGAGAGAACAAAAAACAAACCTTGACTTTCAACGTTTCAACCCATTCTGAAAGACTGTATGAGGATTTGCCTTGAATTCATTTAATAAAAAAAGGCTAAAAATGAATTTCTTGCTTTTGAGTCTGATAATTAGAAGAGGATTTGCCTTTAATTCGATACAAAAAAGCTGAGAAAATACATCAACAACTTTCGACTCGAACTAAAGAATTGTAAAGATACCAGAATAAATATTAACGACTTTTTTTTTTAAATCACTCATTTTCTTTCTTCTTTAATAATCACGAGAAACGCAGCTTAAGGAAAAAGTACTGATTCATTATCTAAGCATACATACAAATACACATATTTCATTCTTTCGTTTTGGGATCTGATAAAAACTAAAATGACGAAATGCATTATCAAATCTATTTTCAATCAAACCTATTTCATTTTAGCTTTCCATTTGTCAAAATTTAAAAACTCTCTAGGGATTTTTATAACCGAATTTAAAAACAGATATATATATAAAACATATGCGCGTATACTGACCCACATTCAGGGATTATTGAGTGTGTTATTTAGGAAAGTATAAAGAACATGTTGGCTGAAAAAAAAAAACATGGATACTCGTCTAAATAATTTGAGGATTAATGTCTTTGTCAAATGTTCCAAAAACAAATATTTTTTCTAAAATGCCATACCCCCCCCCAGGAAGATGGTTCTCCACAGATTCCGTTTCTTTATTTGCCTGGGAAAAATAGTGGGGTAGTATCCTTTTGAGTTTTTCACGGTTTAAAATTCAGAGTTTTCCTTCTCTTAGACTGATCACCACCTAAAGTTAGGGAGCCCAATCTACCCTGCTATTTAACCTATAGCTGGGGAGAAAGTGGAGCAGAGATGAATTCATGGATTTTTCAATGTGAAAGTGAATGTAATAAATATGTCCAGAATTTGAACTCTGTTTGCCAAATCCAATTTTTGTGCTAATATCCGTTACACTGCCCGCACAACATTTACTGAAGTTCTGTCTCTTTTGCAGGCAAAGAAAGCAATTTTAGAATTGAGTCAATATACAGAATATCTGCAGACTCCAATATGAAACTGTCTTTCTTTTTGGTCTTTTTCTTGGTCGAACACTGCTTTGCGTTGATAGATGTGAACATTCATGAACTCCAATATGTCTCTGACCATCTGACTTACCAAGAATGCCAGCGACTGTCAGCTTCTCTTCGTTTGAAAACCTGGGATCTTCCAGGAAACGTTACCGGGAGGGGAGAGCCTGCTGTCCCCTGTTTAATCCTCCTGCTCCGTTATGATAAAGAGCAAGGCCGAGGGAAGACATTCCATGAACTTGCTAGGCGAATCCAACAGATAGGACGAACAGATATTGCCAAAAGGCTTTCCCGAATGGTACTACTCAAGAAAGCGGGAGCAATCCGCAAGAACTTCCTGGATGATCCATTTAAGAAAATGATTGGAGTAACACCATTTTTGCTTGATTATTCACTTGAAAATAATGATGACGATGTTGTGGAAAAGAATGATGACGATGATGTTGGAAAGGAAGATGATGAAAATCATGCTGAATCAAATAAGAAATTAACGGAGAATATATCATCTTCAGGATGGTTCAATGAGTTTATATCTGGTTTGTCAAGCTCCAACATTGCCTTGTGTCAAGTAGCATTGCTAAGTATGCTCTTACTCTTAATGACTTTCTGTATATTTGGGTGCCCGCAGTTTATAAAGAAATGCTGTAAGTGTTGTACTCCCCGTCCGTTGGCTGGATGCATAAATGATGTCTGTGACTTCCTCCGCGTTGATCTTGTTGCCTGTCTGAGAGAAGTTTGCCAAAAGACATCAACACCGGAACTGGATACTGAGGCAGAAATGGCAGAAAGACTTTTGCCACCATGAAAATAAATAAAAAATAACCATTAAATAAAAACGCATTTTGTCTTTTTTTTTTTTTTGCCTAAGACTGTGTTTGTCCTATAAGATTTAATTTCTTGTTAATATGTCATATAATAAACACGCAACTCAATGTATAGTGATTCTGGGGAGTGGGGAGTTCAGCAGAAAGATTGTAACTGCAATGAGTTTCAGCAAGCTGGAGGCTAAATCTGCACACGAGACTAAACAATTGATGCAGGGATGCCATGGCATCAATGGATGAAATCAAGAGTCAGAGTAAAGGGTTCTGTTATGGGGTCCACCCCTTTTTCATATAAGTGGACTCTACCAGTATACCTGGACTGCTGCCGTTAAATACCCAGAGTTAGACAGTCAGTGAGGGTAGTCTGAAAGAGAGAGAGAATATATGAACGGAGATAGTGTGAGGTAATCTCTTGTAGAAGTCAGTTACAAGCACGTAGACTCTAAGGAAGTCCTACTTCGAGACTGTATATATCTATCTGTATTTGCTACTAACCGTGTTCCTGGATTTACTAACAGTATTACTCTTTGTATGATTGTGTAAATACATTTTATTTCTTATATTTAATTATTGCGTTTGTTCTTCATTAGAGACCGAATTCATCTCGGAATCCACAACAGGTTCCCCCGATGGAACCAACGGGTATATGTCAGTGACTGTAGACTGATCTTAAGGGATGGTTTCTATTTTACCCAAGGCAAGTTACACATGAATAAACACTTCTCTGGTTTTCAACCGAGATATGCGGAGGGAATTGGTCAAGTAATCATCTACACAATAACCTCTTTATTTCATACTGTGATATGACATGGAGGGTTTACTAGACTGAAGTCAACGGCTAGAGTAAAGGGTTACCCCGATGGAATCAATGGCTATGTATCAACGACCATGATTTTTTGCAGATTTTAATAGCCCAAAAGAGTCTCTTTATTTCATGCGGTAATGACATCAAATGGAAGTTTTTCTGGACTGAAGTCAACTGCTAGAACAACGGGCTACCTTGATGGAATCAATGGCTATGTGCCAGTGACCATGATTGTTTTGCAAATTTTAAAAGCCAACAAGAATCTCTTTATTTCATACGGTAATGACATCAAATAGAGGATTTCCTAGACTGATGTCAACGGCTAGAACAAAGGGTTGCCCCGATGGAATCAATGGCTATGTGTCAGCGACCATGACTTTTGCAGATTTTAATAGCCAAAAAGAGTCTCTTTATTTCATAGAGAGTTTCCTAGACTGAAGTCTACGGCTAGAGCAAATCGTTCCCTTGATGGAATCAACGGCTATGTGTCAGTGATCAAGGCGAGTTTTTAAGCTGTAGGTTATTGGCTGCAGTCTGACTTGAAGCGAGATGGGCTCCGTCATGTCTGTTTTACCCAAGGCATGTTACGCATAAATAAATACCTCTCAGGCTTTCAAGCCAGGTATGTTAATAGAAGTGGTCAAGTACTCAGCTGCGTAACGACCCTATGTTTATACCCGTTCATAGGACTAATGATAATGATTATTTAATAAATTAATGAAATGAAGAGACTCTTGTAGACTATCAAAGTCTGCCAAAAAAAAAAAAAAAAAAGAATCAGTACTAGAATTGCATACTGAATTAGAAATAAAAGAAAAGCATTTATTGTGTTTTAGCTGCATGCTCAAATCGTGTCATAGTCGACCAGTTGTGACAAAAATGAGTTAAGAATTATTGTAGCAACATCCGGTTGAGTGTTATTTTTCAAAATAAATGAATTCAGCATTATATATACAATTTTTTTTTTTTGCAAGACGCTGACGCATTATTTATTTGGAAAAATACTTTAACAAGAACCTTACTTCGCGGTTCAATATTATTTTTAAATTTAATTTAATTTTATATAACTTCATGGTAAACAATATTTTTTAATTTGGTTTCGATCGGCCAATATATGGCTATTTTAGAGGACGTGATGGGCGGACGGACTAACGGAAGTGACAAAATTTTATATATAGTTAGATTAGGTTGTTCGGAAAATAATGTCCAATTTTAGAATAAACCTTTTTGTTCCCATATATTACCATAATAGCTGAACAGAAATATATTATTTATTCCTAATGATTACGCGTCCTGTGTATGACGATAAACTACATCCGCATCCTGGGTATGACGATAAACTACGTCCAACAGCAAGGCCTCTATGTTTTTGAAAAAATAATGTTGCCAGCTATACGTTTTTGAAAAAATAATATTAACAGCTCTACATTTTTGAAAAAATAATATTACCAGTGATACGTTTTTGAAAAAATAATATTACCAGTGATACGTTTTTGAAAAAATAATATTACTAACTATACGTTTTTGAAAAAATAATATTACCAGCTATACGTTTTGGGAAAAAATACCAGCTATACATTTTTGAGAAAAAATATTAAAAGAAATATATTTTTGACAAAGAAAAAATATTACCAGGAAAAAAAAAGTTCTCAGCATTAAATGACCCATTGAGGTTGATATACCGTAAAACAAAACAAACCAAACCAAACCTAAAGATTAAAGTGGTCTCTTTGTTAATTTTAAATCGATCTCTTTCCGAATTTAACTTAAAACATTATATATCCTCCCTGATCTTGAACAAAAAATGCATTTATTTTTTTACATGAGTTCAAGCTTGATCATAATTCTTCTCAAACTGCTGCCAATATTAACAGACCATGGGATGAATGATTCACTTGTGATCGGGCTGTACTGTTCCGGTTTTTGAAGTTTCTCAGTGGAGATACAAGTCTTGAAGATCAAGGTGGTAGAGGTTGTTCACCTGTAATTGACAATCAGCATCTGAAAACACTAGTGGAACAAAACTCACGTCAAAGTGTCAGAGAAATGTGTTAGATAATGAACAGAAGCATTTCAAGAATATCGAACCATTTCAAGAAAAATGGCAAGGTGAAGTTTTATGTTAACAAACACTCGTTGCCACTTTTGTAATGTCAACGAATACTCACTTTCGTAATTCTCGTTGTAGTAGAGACTTGTAATTACAAATACAATTATAGTAACGCCGTTGAACAATACTGGTGTCAGACGCCTTCGAATATCACCCGCACTAATAGTATTTGCTCGATCATACTCGCTCGAAAAGTAACCACCGACTTGTGATCCGAATAGTAATTATAGTGATCAGTATAGAGAAATAGTGTAGTGAACAGTATACAGAATAGCGATACGTATAGAAAGAGAGGGTAGAACAGAAATGGTGATCCATTAGACGCCACGCTAATTCCCATATATACATTTCCTTTATAGTCACGTGGTTTACTTATTCAAAATGAGATCGCCTGTGTTTGCTCTCTGGCGATCTATGTTCAAACTCCAGTGTCGGCAGCGACACTTTATTCCTATATGACATGAAGGAACTCGATAAATGGGTTATGCGTGAATTCAGTTAAAGTCAAAGAGTTCGACGTTTTGAAGTGTTGTTACAACCTAGGGAAGGTTATTGAATAGAATAATCACACGAAGGTTGGTAATGAACGATAATACTTAGGACAAGAACAACACATATAAGATTTGCCAGCGGCGTAGAAGTAGTCAACTGCTACAAGTGAGTCAAGTGAATTCCGCATTGAATCTACAACTGCAGGATATCTACTAACCGCCCCATGCGGTTAGATGTGGCACAAAGTTGAATTTAATGTGAGGTATCCGAGCCTGTAGGCTCAGCCAAAAATTCCCTATAGACCCCGTATAAAAGGGGGTTGGGTAGCTGTTTCCCGAGACGAGACTCAGCCCTTCGACATAGCCTCGTCTGGGAATTCTCTCTGCCCGGAGGCAGACAGTTTAACCAGCACAACTAAAGATGAGTCGCAAATTGCAGGATATCTACCAACCGTCACACGCGGTCATATGTGGCACAAGGCTGAATTTAATGTGGGGTGTACGAGCTCGTAGACTCGGCCAAAAATTCCTCGTAGATCGCGTATAAAACGGGGTTGGGTACCTGTTTCCCGAGACGAGAGACTGCCCTTCGACATAACCTCGTCTGGGATCCTCTCTGCCTGGAGGCAGAGAGTTTAAACAGCACAGCTAGAGACGAATCTCCAACTGAAGACCAACATACAGTATTTACTACTGTATTTATGTGAATGGGGACATACACTTTATCGTCCGTAGGTATGCTACAACACAGTAAAATAGTGAAACCTATTTACCAGTCTAGTAATGCAAATGAGACACCAAAAAGGAGTGCTCATCAGAAGAACTGCCATAAAATTATTTGTAGAAAGATAAATGGAAGTCGCGTGATGGCGATGAAAACGTGACTGAAGTCAAGATGTCAGGTCAGGACCGATAACATTACAAACCCTTTGGATTTTTTTCGAGAATCTTGAGATATCTAGTTGGAGCAAAAGACCAGATATGGCAGCCATATTCTGATTCTGATGAGAGAAATTGTTTGGCACGACTCAGTGAACCAAATTTCCTAGTAGTAGACCTCGCAAATGATTCAATATAATCACTTCACCTCATGTCAGTAGAAATCGTGAGCCCAAGAAAGTGCAAAGAATTGCTCTCCTGGTGCTTAGCAACAGCCATACTGATGACAGGTAAAAAAGATTCAGTATAGTGATTAAGTGATAACACTTTTGTTTTGGGGGAGGGGGTGTTAGAAATTTACAAGCCATTCCTTGCCCCAGTTACACACTGATTGGATCCTCTTTTTTGAGAGCATCTGCGAATCAGACCTTTTGGATTTGCTACTAAGACAGGAGGAAATAGTTGTGTCATCAGCATAAATATCTAGTTGGGAACTGATGACATCGAGAAGGTCGTTGATGAAGTTAAGAAATAACGTAGGTCTAAGGATAGAGACCTTGAGGACACTGACATTAATGCGAAATGATCTAGAAACGTGTAAATATTACTTTCTTCCTCTTCGACTCACCTTTCCAATTTACCTGTCTCTATAAATATTTCATAGGAAGTTACAGCACTTTCTGTTTTCCTAAAAGAAGTTTTGTCAAGCAAACAAATATTTTCGCAAATCTTTCAAAACAATTATAAAGGGTGTTTCATTAAGACGGATTATACAGTGGCCTAAGAAAAGTTTTTAGGCAGAAGAAATAAACTACATCCAATTTCAAAATTTAATTACGTAATCCCTATTCAAAATAAACAGCATTTAAAAATAGTATGGAGTAGGTCCTCCATTCGCTAATTCCAGTGCTTGTATTCGATTTTCCATGCGTTTGATCAAGTTATCAACAAACGTCTGACTCATATTTAGCCACTCTTTTAGTAATGTTTCTTTAAGAGTCGCCACTGACGTGATTTTGGTTGCGCACTCTCAAAGTTTTCGATCAAGGTGTTCCCAAACGTGCTCTACTGGATTCATGTGCAGTGACTTGATTCCTTGCGATTCCTTCCAGGCTTTTGCTACTTTGCTCGTATGCAATGGCACTCCATCTTCTTAAAAAAGGTAGATATTTTTGTCAATCTGATTGGTTTCAAATAGTGGGAGTAGTCCTTTCTCTAATATTTGACAGTATTTTGGACCATTCAACGGCTCGTCAGCAAGAATCAGCTCAAATTTCTCTCCAAACCAGACAGCGCCCCACACCATTACTCTAATCCCTCCATGTTTCACGGTCACCTGCAGACATTCAGTGTCCCAAGTCTCATTCTGATTTCTCCAAACATAAACCTGTCTCGAATTCAAATATTGGCAGAATTTACTTTCATCTGACCAAATTACAGACTGCCAAAATTCATAATCTTTGCTCTCAAATTCTCTCACTCAGTCCATCCGCCTGTTTCTGTTAATCTCTGAAATCAAGGGCTTCTTTCTTGCAACTCTTCTTTGATAGTCTAGCTCTTTCAGAGTCTTTCGCACCGCATATGGCGACATTGTCATGCTGTTGGCGACATCTTTGACACCCTGACGACAGTTTCTGATGACTTCCCTTTTCAGCGTCCTTTTCATTCGCTCAGACACGATGCTTGGTCTTCCTGGATGTTGTTCCACAAGACAATGCCCTTTTTAATTAAATTTCTTGACAATATTATTAACCGTTTGATGATTAACCTGGAAAAGCCTAGCAATTTGATTTGCCACATTGATGCCATCCTATTATTTACCCTTGTTGAAATTCACCAATTTCCTTACTTCCACGAACTTTCATTACAAAATATAAGGCAACTATCGTTCATAGATGAAAGTAGCTTGTTACTAACACACTATTATCTGGAAAAAAAAAGAAGAGACGTTATTACACAAGCCAAAATTGCTGTAATCAAGGGTGGCTAAAAACTTATCATAGCCCACTGTATATAAGGGTGTTTCATTAAGACGGATCAAAGTCAGCAGTAAATAAATCAGTGTTATTGGTGAAAATTTATTTATTTCTCTATTGGATCATGTTATTTAAGTCATTGTAATTGTGTGAAAAATAATATCGCCCAAATATGAAAGAAAAAGAAAAAAAGCATTAGACGCTTAAACTGAATTCACATTTAAAATTGATTCAGTTTATTGGAACACACTTTAGATGATTTTTTGCACAGTCTGTATTTTTTGTTTGTGTTGATTTTGTGAAATTTTTTATTTTACAACATAAATTTTGTGAGATTTCTTCTTAATTTAGAACAATTTTTTTTTTTATTCTAAATCTACATTTGATTTTTTTCTTTCTAAATATACAATGATTGTCAAACTTATTTCTAACGCCATTTACAGGGTCTCGAAAAAGTCTTTCCCAATATCAAAAAGTATCGACAAAGAAAAGAAAAAGTATCAGGAATTCTTTTTGCAACTTTTTGTGTTAATAATAGAATCGATCATGACATAAAAAAACAGATGTCCGAAATAATGGTTCTACAAATGTGTGGGCATATGTTACTTTTTTTTAATAGGTTTGTTATAAACGCGTGTCAGCATGAGAGATCAAAAAAAGTATCGTCAATGAAGCGAAAAGAAGACAAGAATTAGTAAGATAAATTTCTTTGTATTGCCGATGTAAATTATCGAGATCTCTCTTTGTGAGTGAGGGAAGCAAATCTGGGAGATGTGGGGGGGGAATGGATTGGCGTATATTGGGTCGTTTAACCGAAGTAACTGTTAGTGACGGTGACAGCCTGCCTGATCCTCTGCAACTAATCTTCAATGTCGTGAGCGGGGCCTTTTATGCAGTCAGAGTGGATACATGATTCAGCGTTTTGTTTTGTTTTGTTTTTTTGTCATGCGTTTCCATTAGCGGCAACGTTCGTGATTGACTCCTTTAAATTGTATTTTATATTGGAGGGATTTGTTTTTTGGATTGGATGTGACGCTTGGAACTCTTGTGCAGAGAGCGATTTTTTAAAATTTTTATTTTTACTTTCACAACGTTCACATCCGGTCGATAGGTTTTAATGTGGAGTGAATCATAAAAGAGGTCTGGCTGCCGGATTTACTTTGTAATCATACCCAGGACTAAAAAGTAAAATTGACATGGACGAAAAGAGAATAGGTCACATAATATGAAACATATTTTGGAACAATCAGTCAACTTAAATTAGTAAATTAATAATAATAAAAAAAATGTAATTTACGATTCTTCTAAGAGTTCTAAAAATGTTATAACTAGCTCCTAGCGGTTATAATATTATGTCTCGCTTAGGCTAATCGCCGTGACGTCAGTCGAAATTCTCCTTGACTGACTCCAAAGGACTTCTCTGACTCACTTTGAGTTCTTTATCTAAGGTATCTTGCCTAGTTCATTTGTGTTACCGGATATATCTTATTTACTCCACAACATCCCCACTTTTGATATTTTTTTCACTATTAAATATTTTATTTTAATTCTTATTATTCACCCCTCCTCTTTCTGGATAGTTCGCCATGTACTGAACTTTGTATTTCTTTCATACGTTTCCTTTTTCTGGTAATCATACTTGTACATTCAACGAATACTTGGGATGTTGGTACGTCAAAAATATCATACAATACTTGCATAGGTTTATCCTTTCTTTCTTCAGTAAACCCCTCATTTAACTGATTCTTATACCCTTTGTGTTCACATTTTTTGTTTCACCATGTATATTAGTTTTCCAATTCGTGACCTTTTTATGCCGTCTTCCACATTTCTTTTCTATTTTTATATACTCTGAAAAGCACTTCTTCGACAAATTTGTAAAATTTTGTGTCCTTTTAGTTATTGGTTCTTATTCTTTTTTGACCTGATAACAACTTGTCGAACACCGATTTAATTTTTCTTGTGAACATGAATTCTGCCGGTGACATGCCTGCCGGTGTATTGGGATTCAGCGTTATCTGGTACGCTCTCAAGAATTTTTGTAGAGCTTCTTCACTCATTTTTCTTCATTACTTGCTTTTTAAAAAGCTCTCTTAAATGTATCCATAGACCGTTCAGCTTGTTCGTTTGATTTTGGGTAATACGACAGGGTATGAATATGTTCAATCGAGCACATTTTACAAAATTCTTTAAATTCATAAGCAGTGAATTGTGTACCGTTATCCGAGACTATGGCATTCGAAATGCCATATCTTGCAAGCAGTTCGTGTAAAAAATTCACTGTAACTGTGGAAGTTTTTTTTTTTTTTTTACTTAGACACTACCACAAGATAATGTGATCTGTTTATTGCACCTGCAAAATCTCTGTGCAGTCTTGACCATGGAGTATCTGTTTTTGTCCAAGGTTGTAATTTCGTGGTAGGTGATTTTATTACCTCTGCAGGCTTTTATTAATTTTTCAATATCTTGATCCATTTTGGTCCAGTATAAATAGTTTCTTATAAGTGATTTCATCCTTGAAATTCCCGTATGTCCACTTTCTTTCTTTTTATGTGCCATGTCCTTTCAGGACGTAGGCGATCAGGGCTCTCCACTTCTTTCTATCCCTTGCAGCTCTCAACAAGTTCCTTCCCTCTACTTCCTCCTCCAGACCACGTTCTGTCATCCACTTGCTTAAGTCCGCCAGCTATGTCACGCGTTGTTTTCCCTTGTCTCTCTTTCCTTCTATTCGGCCCGTGTGTATCAGATTCTCCAGGCTCTCCTTCTTCGTTATGTGTCCCAGAAACTTCAGCTGCCTCTTCCTGATATTAAATATAAGCCTCTTCTTTGTTTGCAACCACTCTAAGATCTCATCGTTGCTCACACGCTCAGTCCGTGACATCCTTAGCATCCTTCTGTAGAACCACATCTCCGTCAACCTCGAGTCTCTTCTTCATCTTTGAGGAAATCGTCCAGCATTCGCTGCCGTAAAGAAGGACAGATATCACGCAACAGTTCAGTATTCTTTTCTTTGTTACCAAAGATATCCTCTTGCCTCGCAGTACTCTGCCCAGCTTTTGGAATGTGTCCTTGGCCATCCCAATACGCCTATGGATCTCAGTGTCGCACTTACCGTCCTCTGTCAATACGCTTCCCAGGTATTTAAACTTCCGCGCCTGCTTGATTCTAGTGTTCCCGACCCCCAGATCACGTTTTGGGCCCATCCTCTTACTGACGACCATGCATTCCGTTTTCTTGTAGGTTATGTATGTCCACTATGAAATTCATTTAATATCCGCTTTAGTAATATGATAGGTATTACTACTCTTTGTGCAAGTATCAGTACTCCGTCACATAGCGATTATACGTTCAACTCTAGATTGCATTCTAAAAATCATGTATCTTTCTTTTAGACACTTTTATTTATTTTCAAAATAAACATGTATTTTTCTGTTTTTACTTTTATTTCTTCCAGGGTAACTGGTAGTTCGCGTACTAAATTGCATAATATATTTTTTTTTACTTCTATTTCACTTTTTAATGCTGTAATAACCATGTCCTGAACCAGTTGAGTATTTTTTGGTATATATCTTGATAAACCATCAGCATGTCCTAATTTTTTGGACAGTTGGTATTCCATCTTGAAATTGCAATTTAATAAGATGGTACTCCAGCTGTATGCGCGGGAATTCCTTTTTTCGAACATTAAATTGATAATAGAAGACGGTAGTCCGTCTTTAAACGAAAACTCCTTCCGTGTATAAACTTCTAAAATATTTTTTTTTACTGCAGATATTATTGCTAACACCTTTTTTCGATCTGGCTGTATTATTTTTTCTGTCGGTAGTAGCGAACGTGATGCATGTGCAACGGTTTTCATGTTAGCATCATCATATTTATGTAGAATTACCGCTCCTATACAATAGTCACAAACATCTGAAACCAATACGATTTCTGCTTTTGGATCGTAGTGTGCTAAGGATAAGTCTGAAGTTTGAAAGAGTTGCTATTCGGACTTATACTAAGTTAAAACTTAATTAGTTTACATTCCATTTTTTTTACCCTCGCCCCGAGCTCACAGGTATGTATACATGTTTGTCCTGGGTCATTTGAGGGCTGCAGCTCGACTCTCTAAAAGCGTCTCGTCTGCAGTCACTCTCTCACTGAAACGCCGTCGCCTCTCTCTGTCTTTTCTACAAATACTTCCATGGTAACTGCTCTGAGGAGCTGCTTTCACTGGTTCCCAGACTCCATGAATAATCCAATAAAACCAAAACCACCGTAGAAACTTTCTAATGTAGCCGTCTCTTCTACTCCAATAGCTTCATACCTTGCACCTCTCGCCAGTGGAACACCCTCCCTAGTTACTGCTTCCCTGAAGGCTATAATCTCTAACTATTCAAATGTAATGTCAATCGATATCTCCAGTTACCTTGATCTACCCACTATCCTTCTCCTCATCTTTTCTCCTATCACTCCTATCTGCTCTCGCTCCAAATTTTCTGCAACCCCCTGCATCCTAGTGGCTTCACGCCTTGCTTGGGGCGTAATGCTTAAAAAAAAAAAAAGAAGTTATCTGAAAGAAAACTCACTTTGAAATAATTTATCTGGAAGTCAAATCTTTTTTTTTTTTTTTCAATAGGAGTAAATAGGCACTCCTATCACCCTGTCCATACTCTCCGGCTTCTCTTGAACAGAAGTAGAGGCTCATCCTTTGTTTCTTGTTTAGGAAAAGGTTTCCGGTTCCTTTGCTTTTCTCAGGCCTTAATAGTGGCGCTGTCATGAATTTCTTGTGGTATGCATGGATGTAGCAACATCTCTTCATACTGAGGGCACCTAGTTGGCAGTTTTTTGTTTGCTGTACCTGGCTGCTAGTTAGGAGCCCGGAATCTTGCGTAGCGTCTTGAGAAGCTGATTTGATCAACGGTTGCAATGATTCAATGCTGCGAATGGTACACTACCTTTCGGTTTAAACGCTGGCATCGTCTCTTTTTCACTTGAAATTTCGCACAACTCAAATAATTCCATCCAGTCAATACCGAATTAGTTTGTAGTATTTTTACACACTTGTTACGAAATGAACATTTTAGAAATCATCTCACTAATAAAATAATTTCTTCCACGATGATTTTCGAAGCTCTTTTAATGTAGATTTTATGTTTGCTTTTCACGTGACTTCATTAATTATTATGATATCACTACCAATGTCTAGTTACATTTTTACATCCACATTATTAATTTTCACATACACAATTTTGGGGGGTTTGCGTCGCAACGCTGTGTACGGATGTTTTTCAATGAGAACTTTTCCTTGATTTAGTTTTACAGCGTGACTTTTTATATCCTATTTTTCCACACTTGTAACACTTTGAATTCTTTAAGGAACAGTCATCTACGAGATGTAACCTTCCACATCTGAAAGATGGATTAACTTTTCTTTTTTCACATTTTTCTTTAGCATGTATGTATGCGCATTGTTTTTCTTCAGTTTCTTCCGTATTGCGTCTCAGATTTTGGAATCTCTGACATTTGGCTGATACTTCTTGTAGTGTTAGTTTTTGTTTCTTTTTATGTTTCGTTAGTACGTATTCTAGCACATAATTCTCTGTCTTTTTTCGCCGTTAACCCCTGAATGAAAATTAAACTTTTAAACATAATGTCTTCTTATATTCCCGTTCTTTTATTGTTATCTCTCCTTAATTATTTTGTTCTCATATTCTCTCACATTCAGTAACCCCTTGCATCTTAGTGGCTTTATTGCCTTGTAAAATTATTAAAAAAAAGAGAGCTGATGACCTTCTACTGCAGCTCTATTGAGAATGCGCTAGCATACTACATTACTGTTTGATATCCCAGCTGTTCGGAAGGGGACAAGAGAAACCTCCGAAGGGTTAAAGATATTACCCAGAAAATAATCGGCTGCATGCTGCTCTCATGGCATGAAATTTCTAATTCTCATTGTCACAGCAGAGCAGAAAAGATAATGAAAGAAAGCATGCATCCTGGGTACCACTTGTTTGAACTGTTACCCTCACGGTGACATTTTAGTTCTGTTAGTTTTAGGACAAAGAGTTTGAGGGACAGCCTTTATCCTTGGGCTCGTTGTATGAACACTGCTGAATGCTGACAATTTTTGACGTATTTTAAATGTATTACTTTTCTTCATTTGATGCTGTATGTGTGTGTGTGTGTGTGTTTTTTTTTTGTTTTTTTTTTGTAAAAAATTTTTGTGTGCGTATGTAGATGTTGGTGCACCTGGGGTCTGCTGTCGAATTTCATTGTGCATTGCACAGTGATATGAAGAATAAAAAAATCTACACTCTGGAGAATGTCCATTTTTTGCACATTTCTACACTTTGCTGCACCTGTGCATAATTCAAAGACTTACTGCATGACATGTGCACTATCCATACGCGTGTTGCCCGATACATTGCATATATCAAGTCTTTATTACACAATAATGTTTATGACTAAATGGGATTTTGCTGGTTTGTCAAAGTTGACTTTTTAAAACAAAATAATCTTCAACCAATTAGATATAATATTCAATAGTGTTGTGAGAAAATGAAATAAAAATCAATTAATAAAATAATAATAATGAATAATAAAAAAAGAAAGAAATTTTCTTGTGATACTAGCAATAAAGGAAAACACAACATTTCAGTAACTCAATATTTAACCATTAAAAACAGGATGAAATGCTGGCACCATTTGTAAATGAAACGAATTGCTCTAATTCATTTCAACAATGAATTCTTTTGGGAATACATCTTCCCCAGATCTAGAAAGAAACTATCTCCAGCTCGAAACCCCCAACTTGAGAAAACCTAAGACTAGCCATTTTCTGTTCACAGAATATGTGCTCACCTAGGACATAGTCAGCCTGCTTGAATCTGAAGTCCTAAACATGGCTTCTCCAGAAACACAGAAGAATTTACATATTATATTGCAAACCCTATCTTTTCATTCTCCTTTCACTCTGCTTGTTGTGCAGATAGTGATTTTCCAAGTGTAGCTTAGATGTGGCACAAGGCCGAATGTAGGGGCACCCAGTGAGGATCGAACTAACTACTCAGTCGTAATAAGCTTGCTAACCATTACACCGCTTCGAGGTTCCCTTGCTGTGCAGATATATGTTATATTCTCTCTGTGTGGGAAATGTGTAAATATGTATATATAATTTTGTGTATGACTTAGTGGTATAAAACTCTTTCTGAGAACAAAGCATGTTTGTCATTCTTTTTCCTTTCAGCCATTCTGTTCTGTCCATTAAATATGTTATTATATCATATACATAATAATGCTCATAATGGCGGGAAGTGTAAATGGGCAAATAAACCTGTCTTCCAATAGTTCTGCCATTATAATGCATTTTGTCCTTTAGGACGTTATCGGATTAAAGTGATGTTTACATTAATGCGACTACATATGTATAAGGTGACCCAAAAAACGGGAATTTTTGAAGTGCATATTGCCAGACATGAGCAAGTGGCAACATTGCGAGACAGTGACCTTGAGCAAGTAAACATTTCGCCATTTAGAATTTAAGATGAAATTCACAGTATCCCAGCAGAGATGTTACAGCAGTCAATGAGAAATCTCAACAGCAGATTTCAAGAATGCATTCGTACAGGAGGACGCCATCTCCAGGACGTAATTTTTAAAAAATGAAAATTCCATCATTGTTTCTTAAATGGCATATTTTAAGGTTTCAATTACTATGAATAAAATATTTTTCTTCCATCACTTTTGGTTTTATTGGATTATTAAATGTTCCCGTTTTTTGGGGGGTCACCCTGTATATGAAGGAAAAAGGAGGCTGAAAATTTTAAATTCATTTTTTTTAGACATATGTTTTGTATATATATTCCAAACAATTTCATCCAATTTGTTTTTGTTTTTGTTTCCATCACTTTTGTTATTATATATCCCACATGATAATAAAAGATCTGTCAAGAAAGGTGAAATGTTTTAAAAACCTTGATGCAAATTTACTGTTGATGATTTAGCGAGTAAAGCACTTTTTTTCTTAGTAAATTGCTTTTTCTTTTAATTAGAGTAACTGATGTAATGGAATAACCTGCTACCCCCATGAGTGGCGGCACTATAGGTGGTAACCACCTATAAGTATTCATTGCGACAGCAGACAGCAGAGTCAAGCTGGGATCTTTCCAGTTGCACTAGTCAAACTCTCTGCCTTCAGGCAGAGAAGAACCCGGACGAGGCTATGCCGAAGGGCAGAGTTTCGTCCGGGGAGGTAGACAGACCTGACCCCATTTATGTGGGGTCTACGGGGATTTTTTGGCCGAGCCTTCGGGCTCGGGAACCCCACATTATATTCGACGTTGTGCCAGATGTGACTGTGTGGGGCAGTTACTAATAACCGTCGAGCTGGGATCTGCATGACTAGCAGCCTTCCGATAGCAGCACACACACAACTGTACTGACTTGCAACGACCGTGCATATAACTATTACTTCCTTGATTGTTATACTGGTTTCTACAATAAACCTATTACTATTTATCCACTGTGTTTGTACATTCCATATTCCTGTTAACACAGAATATAACAGTAGCATTTAATAAATCAAAATTATCGTCAGCTTCATTACAGTCAGCAACTAATGCATTTAGCGTGTTGTTTTGTAAAATATCCCATTTGTGTTCATATAATCTTTTATTTAAATTCCTTGAGGTTTCTCCAATGTATTCCTTGTAATAATTATTACAGGTAATAGAGTAAATTTCACCTTCATGTTTTAGCTTTTGTTTCATTTTGTATTAAGTCTTTTATTGTTTTAGAAGTAGTTGTAACAAAATTTACATTAAGTTTATATAAATTCTTTCAGTTGTTGTGATAGTGTTGGGAGGGAAAACATATGTGTCACACAAAAACATTTCCACTTTGTCATAGTTCTTTCCCTAAAATTGTTCTTGATATATAAAAATTTATATAGTGTTTTCCCATACAGCACAATACAGAAGGATAGATTGATTAGTTAAGAGTTTCAAGACTAAAAGTAAATGTCATTGTCTATGCAAGAGTGTCTTGGAGTATCTATATATATATAAGCATATATGTATTAAGACACCTGTATAAATTGTTGAATGAAGTGTGCATATGTATATAATTATGAGAGATTGTGTGGGCCGCATATATGTACAGTATTTTGACTCTGTTTTGAGAATTGATAAAATTAATTCATGTAACCATAACATATTTGAGAAAGATATTAGAATAATCCTTATACTGCATATGGATAGAAAATTATGTCAGTAAATATAGAAAAATAGAAAGAGGTGTAAGGTAAGGACATGTCTTCTCACCTGACTTATCTAACATGTACAGTGAGGAAATCCTGAGAGAATTAGAAGTCGTGACAGGATTCATTATTACCAACTACAATCTTAAGATATGCAAATGACATAGTGTTAGTAGACATAGAAAGGAAACTACAATAATGCCTACAGAAGATAGTAAACATTAATTGCAAGAAGAGAGAATGTATGGTAGTCAGCAAAAGGAACAGCCTAAAATGCAAATTACAAATTGGAGATACCAAAATCAAACAAGTGCAACAACTCAAACATCTGGGAAGTGTTTTAACAGATAATGGAATGTATGACACTGAAGTCTGAAGGCACATTGGAATAGTGAAAGATGCCTTCCAAAAGCTAAGCAAAGTATTAAGAAACAGGAAAATTTCATACGAAACAAAGAAGAGTACTAAACTGTTACACAATATCAGTCCTTCTCAGTAGTAGTGAATGCTGGACAATCTCCTCATAGATGGAGAAGAGACTTGAAACAACAGAAATGTGGTTCTACAGAAGGAAACTGAAAATACGATGGACCAAAAATGTGAGCAACACCAAAGTGTGCAGAGAAAATGAAAACAGAAAGGACACATATTTAACATCAGAGAGCACATAATGAGGAAAGAGGGCTTTCTTTCATTTCATTTCTCTTGCAACTCTCATCCATAAGAAGTAAAAGTAGAGAATATAGCTATATCGTTAAATTTGAATGATTCCTGCTCGTTAGTCTTCTTAGATGAAGCATTGTCAATTATTATTCATTTTTCACTAGTATTTCTTTCATCTTCATTTCTCTTGCTTTTTATTGCAACTCCCATCCATAAGAAGTAGAAGTAGAGAATATAGCTATATGGCTAAATTTGAATGACTCCTGCTGGTTAGCCTTCTTAGATGAAACATTGTCAATTATTATTCATTTTTCACTAGTATTTCTTTCATCTTCATTTCTCTTGCTTTTTATTGCAACTCCCATCCATAAGTAGTAGAAGTAGAGAATATAGCTATATGGCTAAATTTGAATGACTCCAGCTGGTTAGCCATCTTAAATGAAGCATTCTAAATACTGATGACTATTATATCTCTAATTCTATTTCTACTTTTATCACAATTCTCAGTCCTAGGGTGTAATTCTATGATCATTAAATAAGCAGAATTGCTTATTTATTTAATGCTGATCTGGGTGTTGTTATAAAAAGCAAGAGGAATCAGATTAACAAAATATTTTTATGTCTGGAATAGATCGGCCTAGACAGGTATTTAAATTTTGACATTTTCTTTTCAAATGTAACACATTTATTTTCTGCTGTTGTGTGGGAATATGTAACATAGACCTTGTTTAATGTGTATGAAACATATGACAACATAAATATATGAAAAGTCCAAACAAAACGCAAAATTCTTCATATAAAAACACTTGTATATATATATATATATATATATATATATTATATTCAAAATTTTTAATACAAGTTTTTCATATATCTACTTGTAAAAGACTGGGTACCGAAAACAATATAAATTTTGTACTTATCTGTTTGGTTGTTACAAGCCTGAAATTATGTGTCTTGTTTCTGTAACTTCAAGAGCTAAAAAGAGGAAGATTGACTTATCCACCTAAAGGTGTCATGTGCAGGTCTTGTCACATTACGTGACTGTTCCATTCTCATGAATATTTATAATTAATTTTTAATGCTTCTTTTTTTTGTTAATGGGGGATAACTTTACATCTCTCAGTATAGCTAGAAACAAAAAATTACTATATATAAATAATGTTTCTGTTGATAAATTTTTATTTTTGAATTAACTGTGTTTGTATAGAGAGAATTTATATCTTCTTTATCAAAATTTAGTCATGAATTAGAAAACCTACAGCATTCATAATAAGCACTGTTGTCATCTGCTATTTCTTATTACTACAAATTAGATGAATGGAACAGAAAAAAATGAAAGGAATTGTCTAAATAAGTCAAAATAATTTGTTTAATTAGATTTTCTGAAAACAGTACCAAATTATTTAAACAATCAAAAAATAATAAGTTTGCAGAATTAGGTTTTATTATTATTATTAATATAAACATTAGAAAATGATTCAAATGTTTCTCTCATGGTCATCTCTATGTAGCTATGTCCAGAATAGGAAAATCAAATGGATTTAGTATAATGGTAAAAAGAACTTTAGAAAATAGATGTCTTGATGAAAATGTTGCTCATATAGAAATTTTATCATTGTTATTATTAATATAAACATTAGAAAATGATTCAAATGTTTCTCTCATGGTCATCTCTATGTAGCTATGTCCAGAATAGGAAAATCAAATGGATTTAGTATAATGTTAAAAAGAACTTTAGAAAATAGATGTTTTGATGAAAATGTTGTTCATATAGAAATTTTATCATTGTTATTATTAATATAAACATTAGAAAATGATTCAAATGTTTCTCTCATGGTCATCGCTATGTAGCTATGTCCAGAATAGGAAATTCAAGTGGACTTAGTATAATGTTAAAAAGAATTTTAGAAAATAGATGTCTTGATGAATATGTTGTTCAAACAAAAATTTTGCCATTGCTATTATTAATATAAACATTAGAAAATGATTCAAAATTTGAATTTCAAATGTTTCTCGCATGGTCAGCTCTATGTAGTTATGTTAAGAATAGGAAATTCAAGTGGACTTACTATAATGAAAACAATTTTGATTTTTAACAATTTTTAAGTACCAGGCAAATGCAAAATTTGGCTATTATTTAAAAATAGTCCAAAACTGTTTTCAGTCTTATGCCTTTGATAAAGTTTGCTACCTTTTCGGAGAACAGAAATAAACTAAAATGTTCTTTCTTTGACCTGGCTTTGTACTTGAAATGAAACAAATTACTCTAGCAGACGATATTTTTATCCACAGGCAGGGAGAAAAGTAATTTTGAGGGTAAGGGTAGCGCTCAGACAATACAAGGGAAGTAACTGTTGTGGTTGTTCTTTTCAAAAGGAGGTAGAAAAATTTATGCGTCTAAACATGGCCGGCTGTGTGCTAGAAATCATGTGAAACGTTTGATAGAAGTTAAACTTCGACATTAAATTCCACTTCTAAACTCAACACTGTGGTTCCATATTTACACATAAATACTTGAAAATGACGGCGATTGAACTGAAAGACCAAGGAAACCGGCTTTTTGCCATGAAAAAGTTCGATGCAGCTATAAATTGTTATACAAAGGCAATTGTAAGTCGAAATGGAAGAAAAATGTGAAACACACATTAGACGTATTTTTTTTTATACACATATTTTTCTCTTTATTTTTATAACTTAAGTTGTGACATAAATTCATTATGTTCTCGTATTGCGAATCCATATTTTGGTTGTATTTAATAGCTTTTATTTGGGGTAAGGGTAGTCGTAGAAAATGCCAGTTGTATAAAACTTTAAAAAAATGGTCAGAATTTATTGCTGTTTAGACTGTGTTGTCATTATTTTATCGAGTTTTTAAAGTGTTTACAATATGAGTTACTACATAACAATGACTTTTAGTTTGTTACTTTCGTATTTAAATCAGTACAAATCTTGAAAATTGTTTTAAAACTTAATTTACCGCTATTTTTCTTCATGGGCTGAATTGAAAACTGTTTGCCAGGAAATAATTTTAATTTGTCAAATCAATACAATCACAATAGAAACTAATTTAAATGTTGTATTTTATTTTTTAAATATTTTTGCGATTTTATTTTCTGTCTAGAAAACGTAAAACTAACAATTCCCGAGCGCAATTTTCAGGTCTTTTTTTTTCCCTTTTAGTTTTAAGAAAAACAATGTTTGTTTACATTTCAGTACAGTACACTCATGGAACGAATAAGCTGTTCGTCGTACACGAAAAAACTTTTTCACACTTAACTACTCAGACGTACTAAAAATGTTTTACAAATAGTAGTTTAATGCAGAGAAAGCGACTAGAAGAAAATATCGTTGGAAAATGAATATAAAATTATTCAGAAGTTGATGTATCTTCTCTACCCTTTAAAAACGAACCTTATCAAGTTCTGTTAGTAAAGTTCATATTTTATTTTTTTTACACTACAGTTACACCGAAAAATTTGGAGAAAATATCCTTTTTTTGTTTGACTCTTACCAGCTCCAAATCTGATATAAACGTTAAAACTTAAAAAACACAAGCAACCATAAACTGGATCAAACTTTTTTCTTTCTTTATTTCTACCCACCTTTTTCTTAACTACTGAACTGAAACAAAATTTGTCTTTATTTTTAAAAGGCAGTTTGTTTAAAAAACAAAATTGATGCCTTTTTGTTTCAGGCAGTTAACTGAAGAAAATATAAATAAGTTTAAATTTTAAAATGCATGTCAATAACACCAATATCATTTAAACTTTTTTTTAATACCCTAGTTTTGATAATTTTTAGTTTTTAGTTTTTTTAAGCTAAGCAGATTTTTTTTTAAATAGAAAAGTGAACATTTCAAGTCGTAGAGAATTTTTTTTGTTCTTTTTCAATCATAAATTATGTCATTTTTGATTTAATGATTAATCTAAAATTCACTTGTGTGCAAAAAAAAAAAAAATACTTTTAGTTTTATTTTATTTTTTTTACAAACATGTTATGTCAGTTCTACTTAGGAACAAGTTTTAAACAAGTAAAAAATTTACTGTAGTAAAATAAATCTCACCAGTCTATTCTTTTATTACATACGATCACCGAAGTTAAGCCACGTCAAGCCTGGTCAGATGGGTGACCGCTTGGGAATACCATGTGCTGTAAGCTTGGATGTGTGGGTGGTGTAACGGATAATGGCTCGGAATTATTAAATCGGTGAGCAGAGTTCCAATTCCAGTTGGGTTTGTTATATTTACTCGACATGCGCAAATACATTTGGGAAAAGTATGAATCCAATTCTTCTCCCTCGGCTATGAACTTTTGTAACTACTAAATCATTATCTTCAAAAGAATCTTACAATCTAAAAATCTTCTCTGGCTTTAAATAAGCTGAAAAAGGTTAAGGAAGCTGTAGAAAACGGATCAATATTGTATTTACATCTTTAATCCCTTACTTTTTTAGGGAGTCTATATTTGCTCTTTGGAGCAGCTAGAAGTAACCTTGCTACTTGATAGTATTTGCCATTATCTGTATTCACTTTTCTAAAAGGTTTCCTGCCAGATTTCAATGTATCTAACAAGCTCTGCCCAACTTTCTGGAAAACTTGAAATAAAGTTAATTTTCAAGGTATTTTTATTTTACAAAATATATCTAGACTTCAAGATGCTATAAATAATTTAACAATATTATTAAGTGTAGTCACTAAGCAAAACAAAAAAAAAAACACAAAGCATGATCCATTATGGTACTTGCACCATTCTTTCAATGGAATAGTAATTTATAAAAGTGAAGTAGAATTAATTTAAATGACATAATACCAAGCTAAACCAATTACCTTACACCAATGGTTGTAGGAGACAGATTTTTAGACACTGTAAGCTCTGTATAAATTGACAAAAATGATTAAATATAATTTGAATTGTGGAAATGATAAAGTGTCCCCTCAAAATGTTAAATTAGGAAAAAAACAAAAAATTCCTATTGCTTCAAAATAATGCCTTTCAGCTTTGTTTTGAAGAAAACAAACAACAAAACTTAAAATTAGAACCTGTAAAAAAAAAAATTATAGTAGTCTATTAGTTAATATTTATAATTTATAAAGTTTATATGTAAATATAAGTGTTGGTGCAGATGTTAACCCCTGAGTAGTGACAGTCTGTTTCATGCTTGAAATTCATCCTTTAGGTTGAGTAATTAGTGCACTTTCTATAGATTTTTACCTTAGTCAATTGCTTTCTCTTTTAATTAAAGTAGCTTTATTTAAATCAAAATTATGGTCAACCTGATGTTCTATTTGTGAAAGATATCTTTTGTGTTCATAGAAACTTTTATTTAAATTCCTTGAGGTCTCTCCTATGTAATACTTGTGGTAGTCATTACAGGTCATAGAGTTAATTCCTATTTTAGGTTTGTTTTGCATTGTTTTTTTTTTTGTTTTTTTTTATTTCTCATTCTTTTATTTTCAAAAAGGAAGTCCTAGAAGGTGAAACAAGTTACACAGAATTTTTCCATTTTGTCATTCAATTGCCTTACATTGTTCTTAATGCTGGTTCAAATCCTGCCGAAGGGTGCATATTTTTTCTCTAATAAGATTCCTCAAATATTCAGGCTAGTAGAAGAAAAAAAATATACTGATTAATAAATAAATAAATGGAGTGTCTACTCAAATATGAGTATCAACCAAAAATGTAATAAAATCTGTCAGATAATCTCTTCCTTTAGAAATGTATACATCATATTCTCACATACATATAATTAATTAACTATTTACATTGCTCGGACTATCATCCTCATTGTTGCCATATTTATCACAATGTTTCAGCCGTTGTACACTCTGGCCTTCTTCAGGTGGTTGGAATGTTGAACTGAACCCTTTATTTCGCTTACTGGGGTAGACTGTCCTAGTTCCACGTGCCATGTCTAATGGATGTCAGTTATCAGTTATCTCGTGTTAATTCCCCTCTCCAAGTTCTCCACTGCCTTAACCAGGTATTAGACCTTCACTCTTTGGGTCCTGTCACTGGATCTAACCAATGCCTTTATCCACTGTGCCATGTGTCTCAAGAACACATGGCACAGTGGATTTAGAATGGTCTATCCTTGCAAGTGAAATAAAGGGTTCAGTTCGACACCTGAAGAAGGCCAGAGTGATAAATATGGCAACAAAGGTGAGGATGATAGTCTGAGCAATGTAAATAGTGTACATAATACCTCATCTCAGAAATATAGACAGATTAATTAACTAGTAAATAAAATTTTCATACATTTAATAAATTGTTCCTATGGTGTGTAACTTGTATGTATGTATGTGTGTGTGTGTTTATATATATATATATATACACATATATATATATATATATATATATATATATATATATATATATGGTGAGGCAAAAAGTTATTCACCATAGGGATAATATATTAAATGTGTAACTAAATATGAAAATTTCATTTAATTCTTATATGTGCTGTTCAAAATCTCCAACAGTTGACTTATCAATAGGAAGTCAGTGTGGATTCTGTCTCTTGTATCCCCCTTCAACAAATCTGTGTGTCTCACCCACTTTCCTATACATGAGCACTAAGGTGACTTGTTGAACCTTTGTTAGTTTTTCAGTCATCTTACTTCGTCAAAATTGTTTCTGCAAAATAAGAAAATATCAAAATGAATTAGATATTTAAAACAGGATTAATTAATTAACCCTTATGTATGGTGTAGTAATGGATAGTGGCTTGGATTGAGGAATTGGAGAGCTGAGTTCAAATTCCACTCAAATCTGTTACATTCTTTTATGTGCTAATACCCTTTGGAAAGGTATGAATCATCTTCTCCTCCTCCAGCTATGGGTAAATAGCAGGACAGACCAGGTTCTATAGCCTTGGATGGCAACTGGTCTACTGTAGAAAGAAATGGCAGCCAACTGCGAGAAAAAATTTGCTACGCATGCATAACTCTGTGTGTATATATATATATATATATATATATATAAAAACAGACCACTTTAAGGTTCCATGTAATAAATTATTTCACCACAGCCCTTTTAAAGGACTATGGATCATCAGACTTTACTTTCAAAGGTTATGTTTGTAGGCACAGCAGATACAGTGCTCAATGTAATGTTTATAAAAATATATACAAAAACAGATCAAACATAAAATATATGTAAAACAGAGCTTAGATGTCAATGCTGTCCATGACTAGAAGCTTTATGTGGGACGCAAAGGTGGTAATGTTACTGTTACACAATCCACAGGCGGTAAAAAGTAATATAATACTCCTAAAAGAATAGTCTTCCTGCAGCTTACATTATTTAATAAATTATAGTTGTTTTTTTTTGTTTTTTCTTTTTAAAGATATCAACAATAAAACATTTGCTCATCATAATAGCAAATAATGTGAAGTAATTAATCATGAAAATATTTACAAATTTTGGTATGGAAAGTATATGCAAAAATACAACAATTGTGGTTAGAAGTATGTTATCAGTTTACATTTTTTTTTCTAAATTCTTTTGTTTTTAATGATTAATAACTAAATACAAAGGGGTGCTGAAAAGTTATCAGCTCAATCAACTTACTAAAATCGACATGTTGGAAAGTTAATTTCATTAAAAAATATTTCTGAACCACTGCCTTGTGGAACTAACTCAAACGAAGATGCTCCACTGATCACAACAATCTCAACCTGTTCAAGTCTAATGTTAATTGTTATCTTCTAAACAAATCTGCATAAACTGTCCCTCTTAGTCTGTAATCCTTTATCTTGAGCGGCCTTTCAGCCTTGTACAGGGTGAACATCATAGTAAAAATAAAAAAAAAAATTGTCTACTATTTCTTCATCTTCATTGATTCATCATCTTTTAAAACTACAGATGAAATCACTGTATTCTTCTATTTGCTGTTTCTCGTCAGCACGTGGACCATCATGGCTCTCCACAACTTCCTATCTTTTGTAGCTCTTAGTTTTATCTTTTTACCATCTCTTTCACTCTGTTCTGCAACTTATGGCCACATCATGTTGAAACATGGGTTCCTATATGATCACCAAAGTTAAGCAGCATCAAGCCTGATTAGTACCTAGATGGGTGACCACTTCAGAATACCAGGTGTTGTAAGCTTGGATGTGTGGGTGGTGTAATGGATAAGATCTCAAAATTCGTTGGTTTTGTTAAATTCACTTATGCACAAATACCCTTGGTAAAGGAATGAATCCACCTCTTCTCATCACATCTGTGGGTTAATTAGTAAGACTTGTATCACTAAACCATTGTTATTTCCAAAAAAAATAAATTCTTACAAGCTAAAAGTATTTTTTGGCTTTAAATAATCTGAATAAAGTTGATAAAACAAATTAGTCTGTCCCTGTTCTGCAATCCATTTACATGAGCTTGTTAGGTAAGTTACTTGCTGTTTCCCTCCATCTCCTTTTGTCTTCAATATGTCCTGAGAATTTCACATTCTCCAAGCCCTCTTTCCTCATGTGCCGCAGGAATTTCAACTTTCTCTTTCTGATTCTAAATGTCCTGTTTTGCATTTTCCTGAAAATTTAGTGTTTGTTTTATAATGGAAAATATATAAGGTTTAAAGGGCTTTAAAATACGATCCTGTTGATTCTCTGACATTTTAAAAACATTAACATTGTTATGACATAGTTTACATGATTCTAAAATGAAAATGACAAAGTTTAAACATCTTGATGGAAGACAAAAAATAGAAATGACCTTTCCGGAACTCTTCAAAACATATTCTTCATAAACACCTTATAATATCTGGAAATATTTTAACTCGATGCTTCAGGCAATTTTTATTCTCACTGCAACCAGAAATAATATTTTTGTAAGGAAACAAAAGTTAATGTGAGACTTGGTAAAAAACTCTCCTTTGTCTTATAATCGGGTGTATCAAAAATACTTGCACAAATTTTGGGGATGGATTCCTCACACCACAACAAGGACAAAAGTCCATATAAATATGTCTGCAAATCCTTAGTATTTCAGTTATTAAGCTTACAGTCGACGCTGTTAAATGTACAATCCAACAGAGAATCCAACAATACTTTTACAAACTTTGTGGGTGGGTTCCTGACACCAAAACAAATGTTCATATAAGCAGATGTTCAAAAAGCCATCATTGTACCTCAACACAGCAACTTCCAACAAATGTTCAAAATGTCCTCTGCTTGCTTCTACACACGCATACACCTGTCAGATCATTGACTAGCAGACCCTTTCAAATACCTACTTGATGTCAAATGCTTTTGCAGGCCCTCATGACATTGATGAAGCATGTCTGCTGCATAAACCAATAGTTTTAGGAGGCCTCACAGATAAAAATCCAACGGATTGAAGTTGTTGTTGGTGGTGGTTAATGTGTAGAGACCCTGGAACCGGCCCTCTCCTATCTAGCCATCTTTTGTCCTTGTTTTGGTGTGAGGAACCCACCCACAAAGTTTGTAAAAGTATTTGGAATACACCATATATATATATATATAAAACATCTTCATTTAAACATGTTTCATTGAATAATATAGACATATTGTGTTTACTTATTTTTATACTCCTCCTCTTCAGTTGTCTAATCAGTTTCTTGATAAGATGAAATTTATCAGGGAATATGCCGTAGTTTTTTTTGTTTTTTTTTTTTAACCCAAGTACTTTCAATCTTTTTCTAAGATCATCTTCAGGGATAAATTACAAAGACAAACTGTATTGTAACTATGATAAAATCTTCATTTTGTAATGATAGCTTCTGTCATAGTTGATTTAGAATTTTAAATTTATCCATTGTTGTTATAGGATTTTTTAGCAAAAGAAGCACTTCAATATAAGGGAGTACTGGAAATTGGTAGAAATGTAAAATGTCTTATGTATTTTAAGATGTTGTTGCTATATTCATAATAAATTTTGACTGTTGAATTTCATCTTAACATCAAGAAACTGATTAGATATCTGGAAAGGTTCATTATAAAAAATAAGTAGACACAATGTGTCTGTATTATTAAATGAAAGACACATTTGAGATAATATATATATATATATATATATATATATATATGATAGAATGTTTGTGTTTGGGTAGCAGTCCTTCTCTAATACATTTTTCATTAGAAATGACTGAAAAAGTACTTCTGTTAAGCATTTTCTATTGTATTTTCTTGTATGCTGATCCTACATCTTTCAGACCAGAGCTCCATTAAAACCAGTGTGAAAATGTACCAACCTTGATGTGCAACATGCTTGTTGAGAACACAAATGTGATGCATGTCTCCATCTGCAAAAAGCACCTAAAAGTAATTGAAGCCTTTATTATAAAGCAAAAGAAAAAAAAAAGAGCATTAACTATGAACATGGCCATAATGTACTTGGCCCATGTTCGCCAGATATTTTTTTCTTTTTTTTTTTTTATTGAGGAATTAAAAAATATCTACATTTCAGCAACTATCACACCATTTACAATAGTACAACCAAAACTCTTGATAATGACTATTAGACTTACCAATTTAGTGTTCATTAAAACTGTTCGTTTTTTTTTTTTATGAAAAACTTGAAGTTTATTTAAAAATATTGAAAAAAAAAAAAAATAGTTGTAATGATCTCATTTATTTAAGACAATAGAATTACTCTTTCAGTTTAAATTATTTTTCTGGGTTATTATCTCCCCTTGACCATTAATAAAAGGTATTGTAATATTGAAAACGTGGGTATTTTTTGCTTTCTACTGAAACTATTCTGTTCTAAAGATACAAACTAAATGAAATTCTCTTTGAACTGAACTATAGGCTCCAAATGAGATAACTTTAAATTCTCAATGTTTATTTTAGGCTTCTTAATAACCAGTAGCCATCAAAAGATTTTTTAAAAATAGGTATTTGGCAGCGTTCATTTAGTTTAATTTTAGGGACTTCTACAAAAAACGCAAGACCTAAGGTTTAAAATGAATTTTTTAAAAGTGAAAAATCTTTTTTGAAGCTTCTATTTTAGCTTTAATTTCAAGCTAATAGATTAAATTTAATATTTCCAATAATCAAAATACTTAGCTGTGTTTCAAAATTTAATTTAAATTAACTGGAAGGAGATTTTTTTTTTTTTTGTCTTTCATTGCAATGTAATTCTCTTTACTAAAAAACTCTTCCAAATATAAAATATACTTTCTGAAATTTTATTTGAGGAATATTAGCTGATTTAAACTAATTAATCTGATTTGAAATGAATATTATTTTTTTAAAATATTGCAGGAATGCATTTTTTTTAACTCTGCAGTAGTCATGTTTAATGTGTTCGATAGCATGATGACAGATCTAGTGTTGTTCTACAGTGACTTCATCTGTAAAATATAATTGAAAAAAATGATGTGTCAGTTAAAATTTATAAAATCTTTTACTTAAAACACTTTTTCAGCAAAATAGATTTCTAAAATCCAGTAGCTCTTATCACTCTTTCAAATATTGATGGGATGCGGGGGTTTTCTTCTTAATCTTTCGTTTGAAGTAGTATGGAATGTTAACATCTTTACTGTCATTACTTTCTCTTTGAATTACATTTTAGTTGTTGCTGTTGTCTCCTCTAGTAATGTAGTTTCAGTTATTTAGTACAGTTCTTTGTGATTCTTAGTATCAGTCCACAATTTCCAAAGAGGGATAATAATCTTCACTATAGGCTTACAGGTTTCGCTCACTCAAGGCTGTTTTTAACTATTAATTGTAGAAAGCTAACAGTTTAAATTTTTCCGAACAAGTTTTCTGCCATGTGCAGTATTCATATGAAAATCTCAATCTATACAAAAGTGCAACAATTCAAATATATACTTAGTACTTTTTAAATTAAATTTTATTAGTGCTTGAATAATTAAAGATTAAAGTAGTTAAACATTTTTCCCACTATTTCTTTTTTTTTTCTCCTTCCCCAATAGGAGCAGATAGGTTTGTCTATCATTTGGTTCACACTCCTCTCTAGCTTTTTGAACAGGAGAAGTGTTTATTCCTTGTTTCCTGTTTAGGATTGGGTTTCCAGTTCCTTTTAAGGTCTACTTCCGCAAAGACTAATGTCTCCAACTGAACTCTGAAATGTTATTCACTAATAAGGTTTAAAGTGCTTTAAAATATGATCCTGTTGATTCTGACATTTTAAAAAACATTAACATTGACCTCTACAAGGATATAGTTAGTCATTATCTTTCCTGCATAGACCCCAAGAATGTTACTTCTCGCCTTTTCTCATGCTCATACAACTCCACACAATAACCCTCTACCTTGGATGGCTCTTGGGCCTTGGGTAAACTTTAGTAAAAAAAAAAAATAGTATTTATTTACTTATTCATTGGCAACTGCATATAGTAATTTGATGTAGATGTTCTTTTTTTTTTCTCTCCTAAAACTATTGAACCATTCATTAAATAAATGGTTATACTGTTATCTATAAGTAAATATTTGATTTTGTTACCAGTAGAAACGTTATCAAATGTTTATTATTGACCATGTAACATTAATACCACTGGAAGAAAGGAAGGAAAAAGAAAAAAAATAGCAAGGGAGACAAATCTTCCTTGCAACTGCTTTGCCTATTGATGTTCAAGGTGTATATAAAAAAAATATTTAACAGAATCGGGTCAAATGATATTACGCAATATTTTAAAATATTTTTAGAAAAAATAGGTATTAGAATATACTTTAGGACAGTTCTTTGTTTGTGATTCTGTAGCACCAATCCAAAGGGTTCAAAAAAGGATGGTCTTCATTATGACCCACAGGCTTCACTTGAAGCCTTTTTTAATCATTGATCTTAGAAAGCACTTGTATACAGCTGACAATTTAGATATTTCTGAACAGGCTTGGCCCCATTCATGACATCTATATGAAATTTGCGATCCAACAAGACTATTTAAAAAATATTACTCAAGTTTTCAGGTTAATGTTTTGTAGCAATTTGCTTTGTTGGGTAAAACTACCGCTGGTGCATCAAATACTATATTCAGTTTCCTTTTTTCCTATACTAAATTTGTTATAATTGATATATATGTTGAGGTATTGGAATTGTTTAATATTTGTTAATTCCACACCCTGAATTTTTACGATGGATTTAGGGTATGTGCCATCACTGCTTTCGTTCTAATTCCAGATCCAAATTTCTGTTTTGGAAAGGTTTACCTTGAGTTTTATTTCTTGGAACACTTTGTAGAGTGTTCAGTTTTCTGTTCACCATCATTCTCATCCCAATTATGAATATCTATGTCATCAGCATAGCCCCCACCCACTTCATCAATACATTGGACTTGAGAGGGAAAGCAAGATTAGTATCTTTTATTGGTAGATTTGTTTGGAATGTTGTATGGAACGCTTAAATGATCAGTGCCTATGTCTTCACATCTGTATTTGAAGTCGAGTCTTTTTAACCATGATCTCAGTCATTTTTGAGGTTCAAGTTTATGTAGACGTATAGGCTTGTATTATGCTTGTAAATGTCTACATTGTCTGTCCTACTTTATGGTGACATCACAGCAAGAGTTTTTTTTTTTTTTTTTTTTTTTTTTTTTGTTAAATGTCAACATTTGTTAAATATATTTTATAACTGCAGTTTCAGCATTGAAGATTTACTTTAGGTTTGTACTTATTTGATTAGGGCTTTGGGTACTTTGATATAATGTAATGGTTAGCAAGGTTGTCTCATTAGATTAAGTACTACTGAGTAGTGAGTTTGATCCTCACTAGGTGATCCATACTTACACTTTTGTGCCACATCTATGCTACACTTACTTCCTTTGATTAGGGCTTCTAATATTTGAAGTTTTGTTATTTGTTCTTCTCTTTTACCCCTCCTTTACTTCCTTCTCTCCCTTCCCCCTCATTTCCCCCTCTTCTCCCATTTCCCATTTTTCCTGTCCCTACTGTTGCCTTTACTTTTTTCTGTATTTTTTTTCTTAGGACTCAATATTTAAATTCTTCAGGGCTTCAAACTTGTTCTTTTATTCTAGTTACCTGCACAAAATCGCTAAAAAAAAAATCAGCATACTTCAAACGTAATGAAAATAGTTTTATCGTCAGAATCTTTGTTATTATTAAGAGGAAAGATCAAGATATTCTTTTTAATATTTAATTAAATTTTTTTATTTATTTTTTTTTTTTTTTTTAGAACATGCAAAATTTTGATTAAAAAACTTGATTTTCTTTTAGCCTCTTTTTTGTGGGGACACATTAATTTGGAAATTCTTGCAAAAATCAAATAATTGTGGTATTTTAATGAAACTTTCAGGACTTATTCACAAATGAATTAATTTTTTTTTAATGTCTTTTTATTAGAAAATCATGGTAAAAAATTTTTTTTTTTTTTTTTTTTTTTTTTTTTTTCACCTCCTTAGTGAATTTTATGAAAACTTGAGCATTTCAACATAATAATTTTTAGTGACTATATTAAAGTAGAATTGTTTGAAGAATTTAAATCATCTAATTTTTTTTGCAAAATTAAACTGTGTCTTAACAAAAATTTATTCTGAATTGAAAAATAAAAAAATGCAATAAAACTAAGACATTATTCAATTAGAAGAGTTTTTAATTGCTTTTATGAATAATATATATTAAAGACAATATTGTCAGAAGAAGAAAAATCTTTTGGTGAAAAATGAATTTTTACAAATTCTTCATTTTTTACAATTTTAAATTGAATAATATATGAAGTTTTTAAATCTTTTAAAATTCAATGTGATAACTTAGGAAATATTAAGTAAAAACTATATTTACTAATTGTATATTGTAAAGCTTATTACAATCTGATGACCCCCCCTCCCCACAAATATTTTTAAAAGAATTTTGATTTGTTTTTGTACGTCTATGTGCATAATTTCTGAAATATATTAAAAGGTGACATGTTTTAAGGATCCCTCCATATACTTTATCATCTCCTCTACAATACTTAACTATGAACACATTTGTTAGTCAATTGACTCTCCCCTATGGCTAAGAAATGCTTGTATACAAAATTTTATGCTATAAGTAATATTTGTTTCAAGTCAAGTTAATTTAACTTTAAATTTGCTAATTTTCCTCAAATAACGTTTCATAAATATATATATTCTATTTTTGCAGAATTCTTAAAACTGAGAATTAACTTTTGTTTCTAAATGTGTCTAAATGGCTTATATTTTTTTCTTTTATTGATTTTACTGGAAAAAAAAACCCCAAAAAACAAAACAATTCCATTTAATATAATTCCTGTTTGAAATAGACCACAGAGTGTTTTGTTTACTGCAAATAGTAAATTTTAAATCCTTTCAATTAAAGCTAAAATGAAAGCTTTTTACATTTTTAAAAATTCATTTTAAACCTTGTGTATACTGAGTTAGTTGAGGTACCTACTTTATATATATATATATACGTAAAACATTAGGCAGCATATGATTTACATACAAAGAAATAATCACACATAGAATCAATCAGAAGTATTAATGCGATTATTGGCGACATCCATCGCTAGAAAACATAATATATGCATTAAAATCCTGTTCATCCATAGTGCGAGTTTGATCCTCGTCGATAAACTTGTTGTCTGTAATTTTCAGTTTATTTGATGTTAATGCTAGTACTTACGAATAGTCTTCTATTCATCATCAGGCATGTGTTTTTTTCCTTATGAAACTGAATACACTTGTAAAAATAGAATACGTGGATTTAACACATCACAAGAAATATTTTAAATAAAATTCTCACTTAAAATTTTGAAAAACTTAGCGTTGCGTCATTGCACGTTCCGAGATCTTACACAACCGTCAATAATAGCAGATATTCAAAAAACATCTTTCGGTCGACATACAGGTATATCGTCTCAAGTTTTTGATTTTATAAGGAAAAAAAAACACATGCCTGATGATGAATAGAAGACTATTCATGAAATACTAGCATTTTAACATCAAATAAACTGAAAACTACAGACAACAAGTTTATCGACAAGGATCAAACTCGCTTTTATGGATGAACAGGATTTTAATGCATATATTATGTTTTCTAGTGATGGATGTCGTCAATAATCGCATTAATACTTCTGATTGATTCTGTAAATATGATATATTTTTATATATATATATATATATATATATATATATATATATATTTTTCTTAAATATTATGAAATGTTGAGACTGAAAAATAAATTCAGTGCTAGAAATCTGAGTATAACAAACAAAAGCAATCAATAGTTTTGAAAATAATTTGTTCGGTTTGCAAATAATCCATCACCTATCTTTTTTTTTTTTTTTTTTTTAAAGACTTTACACAATTGAAAAAAATTTAATTTTTTTAAAATTATTTTCCTATAAGAAAATGTTAGAAATTCTTGCATGCAACATTTTACATAAAAATATTTTTGCAAATTTTCTGATTTATTGAACTAATTGTTTCTTGGAAACATCCACTCAGAACTTTTATGAAAATGCTTCAAGCATCCCGGGATTAACTGAAAAAAAAATTATTTACTTATATGAATGATTTGTCATAGTTTGTGCTAATATTTGATTAATTAAACTATGCAGCTTTTGAAACTTGTGATAATATAACTCTTTTTTTATAACTTGAAGATTTCATTTCTTTTTTTCACATCACCCATCTATGAATAAAAATACTTATTAATTTGTTTTTTGGCCTTGGATAAGCGTTCTTCTGTAAAGCTTAACTAAGTATGTATTAATTTGTTCAGCACTTCTAATTTGTTAACTATAAGCATCCTTTTTTAAAACCAATTAAAATATTTTTTTAGATAATAAACAACTTACTTTTAAAATCTATAGTTTTTCATTTTGCTGTATAGTGCCCAATATCAAATGTCTTTTTTATTTTTATTTTCAAAGATTAAAAGTCCAAATACTCCAACATTCTTCACAAACCGTGCATTGTGCCACTTGAAACTGAAGCAATGGGAACAAGCCATCCAGGACTGTCGGCAGGCTCTAGACATGGATAGAAGTCTGGTGAAAGGCCATTTTTTCATGGGGCAGGCACTTGTAGAATTGGGTTATTATGATGAATCTATTGCCAGTTTAAAGAGAGGTTGGTATTTTGCTGCTTTCAGTTCTTTAGAATTACTTGACGCTTATATAATTGATTTATGATGATAGGATTTTTTTTTTTTTTTTTTTTTTTTTTTTTCAAATATTTCAAGGAATTGTTTTCAAAATTTTATTTTAATTTATTTCTACATGCAACTAGTGCTTAATTACTTCATCTAATCTGTAACAGGAAACAACGTGATTTTATATCTTTATCAATCATGCAGCTTATTCTAAATGCATTCTCTCTCACTGTCCTTTCTATTTTGCTTTCCTTTACTTCAGTTATATTATTAAAAAAAAAAGAAGTTGTGACTGAGTAAATCGTGCTGGGTCTTTTATTCTACTTCTCGGGTTTTTTTCTTTTTTTCAATAACTGAGCTCACGGTCAAATTGTTATGAAAACAGGTTCTCATTTGATCACCAGAGTTACACAGTATTGAGCCTGGTCAGTACTTTTTTTTATGTCAATGAACACTCGTTGCTACTTTTGTAATGTCAATCAATACTCATTGTCATTTTTGTAATGCTCGTTGTAGTAGAGACTTTGTAATCACAGATAAAACTATAGTAACACTGTTGGAGTCAGACGCCTTCGAATAACACTCAGACTAATAGTACTTCATTGATAATACTCACTCGAATAGTAACGACCAAATAGTGATCTGAATAGTCATCTGTATACTGATCACTTAGACGCCACACAAGTTCCCATATATACATTTCCTTTACCATCACGTGATCTACTTATTCAAAATGGGATCACCTGTGTTTGCTCTCTGGTGATCTGTGTTCAAACTCCAGTGTTGGCAGCAACACCTTATTCTTATATAACACCTCCCCTTTGAGATGACTTCCCCTGGAGTCTATATATTTCTTCAGCTTCAGTTCAGTAGTTAGAAATTCTGTTGGTATTCTTTTTCTTTTGCCATAAACCTTTGGTTCAACAATTTCTGATGGCATGAGTATGTTAAACATGTCAAAGAGTTTCCATTGGTACCTCTTTTCAGGAACTTTTTAAATCAGTGAATCTATGTTTTAACTGATTAAGGTGTCACTTATGTTCTCACCTTTGTCCCTGTACCATGTATGTCATTTTGCCACTCCATTTTTTTATAACATCATCTTCCCAGAATTCCTTTCAGTGCTGATACATCTTAAAAAATACCTTATCTCCAGGTTTGAAGTATCTACTTTTATTATTTCTTGATGTTCTTGCATTGCATTCTGAAAACGGACTTAATCTTCCTGGCAAACATCAACTTTGCAAGTGACATTCCAGATGGTGCTTGGGTTTGGTGTTATTCTGTAAACAATCTGAAATTGCTGAATCATTACTTCATCTGACTCCTCTCTCTTCGACTTTTTTAGTGCTCTTTTAAACATATTAACAAACTCTTCCGCTTGTCCGTTTGATCTTGGGTGATGAGGGGGGAGTTCTAATATATTCTATTGCTAATGATTTGCAAAAAAACTAAATTCACTAGACATGAATTGAGTCCCGTTACCTGAAATGATAGTCAGGAACACCAAATCTTGCAAAAGTCTTGTGTAGGAAATTTATCATTACTGCAGTAGTTGGTCTTCTACATTTTAATATTTCTGGCCATTTAGTGTAACTATAGACTACCACTAGATAGTATGCTCCATTTAATGGTCCTACAAAGTCTATATGTATTCTGGACCATGGCGTATTGGTTTTCAGTCAAGGTTGAATTTTGACAGGCGGTGGCTTCATTGCCAGAGCACAACCTCTGTATGATTTCACTAAATTTTCGATATCTTTATCCATTTTTGGCCAGTAAGTATAATACCTCATTAAGGATTTCATTTTAGAAATTCCTGGATGTCCTCTGTGAAATTCTTTTAACATATGTCTTTGCAACAATGCTGGTATCACCACTCTCTCTGCATACATAAGTACATCATTACATAATGAAAATGCATTATTTCCAATAATGTTTTTTTTTCCTTTAGATCTTAATTTCTCCTTCGTTTTCATTATAAAGTTATTTTTTTCTGCCTTAGTTTTTATTTCCTCCAATGTTATGGGCAGTTCTCTTACAGTTTTGTGTAAAATGTTATTAATTTCATTTTCAGCCCTTATCATTGCAAGTGGTTCGCAGAATCTTGGTATTAATCTAGACAATCCATCTGCATGACTTCATTTTTTGGTTGGTAGAAATTCCATTTTGTAATTAAATAGGATATTTCCTTAGTGCTGCAGTCTATTTGCTGTATGTGTGGGAATACCTTTTTTTATTTTTTTTATCCATATATGGACAATAATGGACGATGGTATGTCTGTAGTATGAATTCTCTACCATGTATAAATTATTGAAACTTTTTCATGGCAAATATGATGGCCAATGCTTTTTTTTTTTTTTTTTTTCTATCTGGTTGTAGATTCTTTCAGCTGAAGTATGAGCTGTTGGTTTAGTTGTTCTGTTCTTATATTTGTGGAGTATCACTGCTCCAATACCCAAATCACTTGCATGTGGCGCAACCACAATCTTTAATTTAAGGCCAAAATGAGCTAGTGACAAATCTGATGTTAAGACTTCTGTGGCAGGTATTAGATTTTTTTTTTTTTTTTTTTTTTTTTTTTGGCACTGTTAGTCACCCCCACCTTCGTATTTTATTTATTGTGTGTCCATTTTTGTTGGTTTGGAGGTTAAGAATGAAATTTTCTTTTCTTTTCTTCTGATGGGCACATCTATTTGAAACACTAGTTCCTGTACAATCACTGAAGTTAAACAAATTTGAGCCTGGTCAATGCCTAGATAGGTGACCACTTGGGAATATAATGCTTCAATGTATTTGTTGTGTAATGAATAATAGCTCGGAATTATTAATTGGAGAGCTGGATTCCAATTCCTGTTGGGTTCATTATATCCACATGTGAAAATACCCTTGGGAAAGCTATGACTCCTCCTCTTCTCCTTCTAGATATGGCTTAATTAGTAAGACTTGTATCACTAAACCATCATTATCTAAAAAAAAAAATTCTGACAATCTAAAAATATTTCCTGCCTTTAAATAACCTGCAAAGTGTTAATAATTCATAAGCCATAGAAAAGAAATCTGTCAATCCATCAAATACTGATTAGCTACTCAGGCAGGATTTATTTACATTCTCTGGAATAAAAAATGTATAAAAACAACCGTGGCCACAAAGTGAGGGGTCAGTTTATATATGGATTGTTATATAGAATTGATCCCCCACTTTATTTCCACGTTATAATTTCTTGTTTTGTTGTTCAAATTCTGATTAGTTATGAATCCCCCCTCTTCTCCCACCAGCTATCAGTTAATTAGTAAGACTTGTATCACAAAACCATTATTATCTCAAAAACTAAAATCTTACAATCTATTTCCTTGCTTTAAATAACCTGCAAAAGTTAGATAAGCTGTAGAAAACAAATCAATGAATCCTTATAATCCTCACTTCCTGCCATCAATCAGTCAAATACTGATTAGCTACACAAGCATGTCTTTTAGATTTATTTACATTCTCTAGAATATAAATTTATAGAAACTACCCTGACCACAAAGTGAGGGGTCAGTTTATATATGAATTGTAATATACATTTGATCCCCCAATTTATATACGCATTATAATTTCTTATTTGTTTATCAAATTCTGATTAAATATGAACTCACTCCCACCCTCAGCTATGTGTTAATTAGTATGACTTGAATCACTGAATCATTATCATCTTAAAAAAATAATTCTTACCATCTAAAAATTCTTCCTGGCTTTAAATAAAATGCAAAAAGTTGAGAAACCATAGAAAATGATTCAGTCGATCACTCTTTTAATGTTTCTTTATCTATCAATATATTAAAAGAAAATTCTATATTTCACCATATCTGGCACCATATATACCCCCTATCTCCATATTAACATTTAATTTTACATTTTTATCAAATTTGTCTAGGTACAAATGTTGGTAGACTATGGCATCTAGAAAAATATTAATAGATCTGTTTTGAACATTTTATATATTTTTTTTTCTTAATTTGTGTGAGTATGAGTGTAAGATGGAGTGTTCTTACAAGATATCAAATACAGTAATTTTTGAGAGATTTGTAAACATTGTCTAGGGTAAAATTTTTGAGTCTAAGTTTCTTTGTTTTTTTTTTTCTCTCACTTTTTTGTTTAAGATTTGAATTCTTTTATTCCATACTATTCAATTGGTTTTTTGAATGTGGATGAGATAAAATTAGCCAACAATCCTGGGGAATTATTTTCATTCCACAACACTTTGTCTTATAAATTCTTCCTGTTGGTCTTTTTGCAGCTCACGACTTGGCCAAAGAACAAAAAATGAACTTTGGAGATGATATTGCCAGTGCATTGAGAAGTGCAAAGAAGAAACGCTGGAATGTGCTTGAAGAGAAACGAATTCAACAAGAGATAGCTCTCCAAACTTACCTCAACAAATTAATCAACGAGGAGATGGTTCGGTAAGTTTCTGTTTTAAGAGTTTTTTTTTTTTTAGTTTTTTTCCTCCTCTTGTCATACATTCTTCAAATTTTATATGGAAATTTAAACAAAGTAATTTTATTTATTAATCTGACAGATTTTATCGTTGTAGACGTTTTTTTAGTTTATACCCATATTTGAGTAGTCACTTCGTTTACTTATTAAATGGTATATTTATTTTCGTCTACCGGACTAAATGTTCAGTAAGTAGCCCATTAGAGTCATAGGGGTACCACAGGTACTGAAGCTGCAGTAGCAGTGGTTTTTCCTGCGAACATAGCCTGATGGTGCCCAACCCTTTCCAGGATGGTTTTGAATTTAGTTTGTTTCTTTTTCTTGGACTGGTTGCCACCCAAGACTATAGGACCCAGTCTGTCCTGCTATTTACTGGAAGTTTGGAGAAAAGATAGTTTTATATTTTTCCCCAAGACTATTAGCATGTTTGTTTTTTTTTTTTTTTTTTTTTTTTTTTAAAGGTGGAGTAGTATGGGAAGGGACAGTGTACAAAGTTTTCTGCCTGACAAAGAAACTCCTCCCCCTTAACAAAAAATTTAAATCTGATGTTTAGGAAATTAGTCAGGCCTAGAACTTTTCACCAGCCTTTTTATGCATGTAACAGAAACAATGATATTGCCATATCTTTAGGGAATATAAGATTTTGTTAAAAAATAACAATGTGAATGTCTTATACACAAGATATCAGGGGAAACAATTGTTAAGCAATAGTATTGTCATTTCTCATGGTATCTAAGTAATATTAGTTAACTTGGCAATGACCATATTCTTTCCAAATAACATACAACAGATTGTACTGGTTTATATGGTACTCACAGAATGGAACAATCTCTGATCTGATCCATTAATGGCTAAAGTATTGCCCTTTTATTTAGTCAGAGAGTGAGCAGGTAAATTTCTTAACTGCATTACCTTACATGGCTAAAACACTCCTTGCTATTTATCCATAACTGGGGGAGAAGTGGAGTCATGCCTGACACTATTTAAATAGACCAGTTCACTCATAAAAAATAAATATATATATATATATATATATATATATATATATATATATATATATATATATATATATATATATATTAGTGGACTCAGCAATTTTCAATCTGCTTGTCTGAATCATCTTCAAGAAGTGAGAGCAAAATCTAGAAGGTCAGCCAATCTAACAGTGATCTCATCTCACCATCCTCACACTTGCTCCATATGTGGCCTCCTTTGTAAATCACTAGTGGGTCTTAAATGCCACTTAAGATTATCGCACAAACTTTCATAACTGAATCAATAAGCTGTCAGATCCTCATACGTCGAGTTCATTATTATATATATATTTATTTTTTTTTTTTATTTTTTTTTTTTTTAAGCAATAATTTTTGTAGATTAAGATTAGCCTTTGCTGGTAAAATTTAAATCCTTGTAACTGACTTGGTTTTACTTATTCATTGATTTGTTTTTTTGTTGTTTTTGTTTTTTTCATTAGAGTTTTGCAGGTTATTTAAAGCCAAAAAATATTTTTTAGTTTAAGAATTTTTGTGAGATAATGATTTTTTACTGATAGTTGTTTTATTAACTCCTAACAGAGGGGAGAAGAGGAGGTGGATTCATACCCTTTCCCAAGGGTATTTTCACATAGGTGAATATAACAACCCCAACTGTAATTGAAACTTTGCTCTCCAATTTCCAATTCTGAGCCACTGCTGCACCCACACATTCAAATTTACTGTATGTGATGACATATAAGATGCACCCCAATTTCAGCATGGAAAATCAAGAAAAATTAGCAATTAGTAAAATTATTAGTAAATGGCACAGCCTATGCTATATTTATTGAGGTATTATTTTGGTTAAACAAGCCATGATTACAATTAAACAAAAATAATAGGAAAAAAGAACATGAGCCTATAAAAACTTTATTATATCCAAAGTCAAGAAAACAAAATAAAAATCAAGCAATTATTACAATTGAGCAAAACAGTACAGTTACCATTAAAATTTTATTCCTCTTTAAATCCATAAAATTCATCGTCTTCATCAAAACTCTGATACTCATTTTCAATACTATCATTGTCATTAAATAATGCATCATCTTCCGTTCCATTGAGAGCTACACTTTTTAAGATTTCACAACAATTTCTGATTTAATATTATCCCAATCTTGCTTCACCCAACACTGGGTCTTTTTATTCTTCCTGTAAGTGTAAAGTCGTGATCAGGTATTGCCATCCATGTGTTCCATTGCTCCTTCATGTTTAAGTGTATGCTAATAGGATTTGCCAGGTAGCTAATTTTGGCTGGCGATTGTGAATTTAAAACCTACATATGGTATGTAAGATGCAGGGGAATTTTAAGATATTTTTTGTTAAAAAGAAAAAAAAAAGGGCGCTTTATATGCTCTCAAATACAGTACATACATGGTATTCCGAAGCAGACCTGACTTGATGTTGCTTAACTTTGGTGATTGTACAAGAACTGGTGTTTCAACATGATATGGCCATGTTGTATCTGTTTGATACTAAGAAAATTAATGACAAAGTGGAAAAAATTTTCCATTGTGACACATTTAGTCTTTCAGGCCTTCATCAGACTAAGGTGATGTTTAGGTTGTAGCAGTCAGCTTCAGATGAGGTCTTGTGATCTCGCATTGTATTTGTGTTTCAGAAAATTAATTTGTCCTTTTGTTCTAAATTATTTACACTATATTCAGACTATTATTCTCCTCATCTTTGTTGTTATTACAATGTCTCAGCTGTTGTGTCTTCTGGCTTTCCTCAGGTGTATATTGATCTAGGTAAACTACAGGGAATTCTGAGCTGAACTTGGGTAGACTGTACTTGTTCCATTGCTCTTTTCTGGAAATAGTTCTTATTTTTATTTAGTACTACTGTTTTCACCAAGTACACACTGCCTGACCTAGGGATTGAACTCACAATCACTATGTCACCAAATTCACAAACCAACACCTAGGCCGTTGTCCCATAGAACAATTTGCTATAGTGAACTTGGAGCTTTAAACCTAACCTGGTTGTTGATCAGTTACAACTGCTGCTGCCATGTTTTCTGTGGTTGGAGATATCATTTGTCTTTTTTCATTATTGGTGGCTCCCATTCTATGCTAGGCCTACTAAGGAGATCCTTACAACCTAGCATATGCACTGATTCTTTCAGATATCTAATTCTTCAGTATTCTTCTTTGTCCAGTATTTTCACATTATTCCACATGAAGGCTGATGATTACCACTTCCCCTTCATACATGATCAGCCATGCCCAACTTCATTGTCACTCCTCTCACTATGGCTTTTTGATGTTCCTCTAGCTTTGCTTTTACATTTTTCTAAATACTTAATCAAAATGTTACTATTGTCAATGGCTGATCTCTCAACCTATTAATCTCTCACTATCTCAGATGATCTTGTCTCTTTATTCTTACTCTTGATATTAAATCTCAGGTTGTTCTCAATACAATAGATTTTTTTAATATGTACCTGATGCTGTGAGGCAAATAAATTGTATGTTGTGGCTGAAGTGCTACTATTATCCAATAAGTAGTTGTTGCAATTTGGAAATGAAATGCTATCAATAAATATAAAATAATCATTAAAAAAATTAATTCAAAAATATACTTGTGTATAAGCCAACTTCATATATAGTGCAACCCTCTGAATTTTTTGACATGAATTTTAAACCCTCCAGAAAAAGATTTGTGTATAGTGCAACCAGTCAGTGAAAATGTATGATTTTTAACCTCTTAAAAAAAATTGCATGCATATAGTGTAACTCTCTCACCCCAAAACCACTATTTCTTTGCATAACAATCTGATCGTAAAAGCTCAAACTATACTCTAGTACAGTAGTTCTCGACCTTTTTCTATTCATGGCCTCCTTTGGAGTGATTTTTTTTTTTTTTTTTTTTAATTTTTTTTGCAAGAAAGCTCTGCACATAAATTCATACACAAATTTAAAAATGTTCTGCAAAATAAAAATTAAAAAATAAAGTTATGCACACCAGTAACATAAAAGACACTTAAATTAAGTTTATTAGAACTAAAATATAGAGAGCAATATTGTAGTACTGTGGACCCATTCATTGAACTTGTGTCCTACCATAAAATTTATCAGGGCCCCTCTGTGGCCCCGTTAAGAAACGTTGGTCTACTTACGAAAGCAATGTTTCTGCATTTGTTGTTTGCGTTAGTTGTTATCCTGTTATTCCTGCAGTAAAATAAGGAACCATATTAAATAATATAACATTAACTTTGTTGTTTTTTTTTATTTAAACCTCCAGACCAAGGCAGCGTTCAAGATGGAGGGGTCTGAGGTTGAAACAATTTATTATATTACATTTGATAGATATCCTATGAGACATTGCATAGCTGTATGGCTCCTTCGTTCCAAAAGGTTGTCGACCCCTGTTCTACTATATACAGTAAATCTGCTAGACTAAACAGGAGAAAAAAAAAAAAAAAGTTAATTAAGGGGAAACAATCATGTTTTGTTTAAGTTCAGTTACCTCCCTTAAAGAACATTCCGGAATCTTTATCTGCGACATGATAATTAATTGCACTCTTTTGAAATATAATTTTGATGTCTATTTTAGGAGTGACTTCTAAGAATTAGATCGTAAGTTTTTAAAATAACATAATATTATGTTCATAGTAAAACTTTGTCTAGCTCTTAAAATATGTAGTCCGGTTTCATTTTTTTTTTTTTTCTTTTTTTTAAATTTAAAAAATCTTTAGAACTTGTCTTTGAAAATCAAAATAAAACTTGACAATAATACAAATTTGGATTTATAAGAAGGCTACAGGAAAGTTTGTATCTACTACTACTATAATTATTATCATCATAATCATCATCATTATAATAATAATATTTTTTTAATCATTTCACCCCAAGCAAAGCAATAAAGTCATTAAGATGCAAGGGGTTACTGAGTGAGAATATATGAGAAAAAGAAAACATTATTAAAGAAACAGGACAATAAAAAAAGAAGCAGGAATTAAGATAACAACTGAAATTGCATTTAAATTTTTGAAGATCAAAGTTGACTAGAAAGCTGAAAGAGAGTTCCAGAAGTGAGATAGAAGAAACTATCAGCATAGAACTTACGGTTACTTCTAGTCATTTCAACTGTAAAATAATGATACCTTCTTGCCAATCTCATACTGCACTTAAATTCATAAAGTCTAGATCCCATAGAGGAAAACTCTTCAGAACGGTTACCATGAAAATATTTATAGAAAAGTCACTGATATGGGTGGGGGTGACTGAAGCTGAGATGTCAGCTTAAGGCCAATAACATTGCAGATTCTTCATTGCATTGAGACATGATTGAACCCAAATTAACAGAAATGAGTCTTTACAGTTTCTTTCAAAAATGAAGCTCAATCAAACAAGCAGATAAAGTTTTTACTCTTAAACAAATTTTGAATTTATTTTCTTAATTTTATTGCAACTTTACTTAAGCTGTTCATATACTGCAGAGATTGAAAATAAAGGAATAGCTCTCTGAGAGAATTGAACTCTAATCCCTTTTGTTCCATGGAAGGCTGTTGAACATGCGGCTGCTTTAATTGCAAAGCTATAAGAAATTGATTGCTTGGCAAATGTCATTTCAGAAGCTGTTTTTATATGCATATTTTTTTTTTTTTTGTATTCGTTCAAACCACTGAAACATTGTACTGGGTATGACAATAAACTACATCTGGCAGCAAGGTCTCTGACCAAGAGGCTTTGAGGAATGTGGAACCACTTTAGTTGCAGCTGTTTCCAGGCTTACTCTGACCCTGGGTGGTAGCACCTGTTAGGGTCCCAACTATTGACAAATAGTGAACCCCCAAACATGAAATTATAAAAATACATTGGAAAAAATTACCAGCAATACAGTTTTGGAAAAAAAAATCATTGACAGTTTCTTTGTTCACACCCTTGCATACCACTCAAGTCTCATAAATATATCTAATTTTCCTAGTCTCAAAAGCCCAAATTGGTACATATACATTCTTTTATACTGCTGAAGATTCAAATCTAACCTGTAACTCCTCACTCAATTTTACAATCACTCTTGGTACCATATTTGGTTTTGTAATTTTGTGAGGTGGGGAAGATGACCTACTATGAGACTAAGCGAATGAGCTAAGAAAAACTGATAAGGGTATTAAATACCTGTAGTGTTGATCGCAGGCAGTGAGGTATTGTGGGTAAGGGTAATGATTACATAAGAATCAAATCAGGGAAGAGGGTTCCTTTTAGATTGTTGTTGGTATTTATGTGAATGTGTAGTCAACTGAAAGGAAGAAAGTGGAGGAGGAAGAAGTCAAAATCCAGAGAAAAAAGGACAACAGCATTGATGTGGACAGACAATAAGATGGAAATTTGTTCCTGCTGAGAACAAAATTGAGAGAAACCTGGGTGAGTCAAAGCTTTACTCTTCTGCCCTCAAACTACAGGTTTTTACACAAGTAGTATTAGTAGCAGCAGTATTTTTTTTCTTTTATTAGATAAAGTTTCATTAATGCTTGTTAATTTTGATAAGTATTTACTTTCATTTTGATCTTTGTTAGCTTTTAATATATCATTTAATAAAACAATTAGTGTTATAAAATAATAATAATAATGATGGCTATTTATTTCTGACAACACTTGTCTGCTCTGGTGGCTAACCAATCCCAGTTGAAAGTCTATGCTCAGGTACATTTGTGTTTGTTCCGCACCCACAGATTCCACCTGTATTTGAGACTGCACTTATGCTGAGCAGATCTTAGTTACAGTTTGAGAGAGAGAAAAAAAAAAAACAAACATCTGTCATGATGATCCATTTGGGCAAGGTCACAATGATTTGCAATTTAGTGTTAGTTTTGTATATGCAATTTCATCCTCACAATGCTTGGATCAGCCTGGGATATGGTTTTCAGGCATATCCCAATTGTGCCACTTTATGGAATCATCTCTCTCCCCCAGACTGGTAACATCAAGAAGTTACATCCCTGACAAATCGACCATGGTGAGATTTGAATCCAGGTCTCATGGTCAGAAAATGGACAGTTTAACCATTCAACCACATACCCATGGTATAAGATAACAATAATACTAAAGGGATACAACTTTTTATTTTTTTATTTTTTTTTAAATGGTTATAATTAGGTTAGCCTTGTTAAGCTAATTACAACACTTTTTTTTTTTTTAAATTGAAAGTTTACCATCTACAGCAGTTTCATGTAAAAAAAACAAAACTGAAAAAAAGTACATACACTAGTGTGGCTGTCTGTATACCAAGAGTACATACACTAGTGTGGCCATTGGTATACTGATCATGCAAGTTGAGTTTTGTGTAACCTAATTCTCTTAAAGTCCTTTATAATATTAAAAAAAATATTTCTCTAATAAAGACCTGATAGTATTAACACCAAAAATAGTTCATAAAGATCTATTCTCTTTATAAAAAACATTTTAACTTGAAAATGTCCTTGTGAATATTTTCATTTTATTTCCATTTCATGTAGTAAATTCAGTGTCTTTGTTATTTACTTAAGTTTCAATTTTCAGGGTTCAATGCTGTTTAAATAGTGTATGGATTGTATAGTCATCTAGAGTTACAATTAAATAAGGATGCCATATACCAATCAAAACTATAATTTAGTGGCTATAATAAAATTACCAAGACTTGGCTTTGAACACAATAAGTAGTTATTCAGAGCTAAGGAGAATGCAATGTAAAACTATTATTATGCTGCCTATGTATGACAATTTTCAGAAAAGAGGGTTTAGAGAATTTGACCCCCATATAACATATTAAATGCCAGCAAGTCAGGGAAACAGTGATTAAACTACTTAACAGGGAGTGGGAGTGATGGTGAAAAGACAAACCTTACTAAGAGCTACAGAGGATAGGAAGTTGTGGAGAGCCATGATGTTCCACATCCTGAAGGACATGGCATTTTGAATTGTTGGTAAGATAGAAAAATTTGTTTAAGTTTCTGTTGCCAGTTCATATGTATAATTCTAAAAGAACTGCAGATTTTAGTGGCTCGAACTGAAGTGAAAGAATACATTTTCCAGAGATCTGCACTAAACTGTCTTGAAATGCATTTCTTTTTGATGCTCAAAAGCAAATGTAGTTTTTGCAGTATTCTTAAACGCATTCAGTTCTAAGATTTTTGTCACTTACGTGTAGGCTAAGAGTAAAACAATGAGGAATTCCAAAAGGCTAGTATTACTGGAAACGTATGTATTAGTCACAGCACTGTGTGAAGGACAAAGTGTCAGTTTCAAAAAGGGGATATACATAATGTATTATGTTTAACAAACAAAGCAGCAAACATGTTAAAAGATAGTCTTTAGATAATGTTTTATCATATCTAGGACGCTCTATATAATTCATATGAAAATGTGTGGGTGCAGGGCTGAGTAGTTGAAAAGTTTACATTATATCCATGAGACCCAGATTAAAATTTCATCATGGATAATTAATGAAGGTGACTTTTTGATGTTATCAGCCTGATGAGACAATGTGGGACATTATTGGAAACCATGGAAAACTATGCCACATGTAAATAAAATTAGATAGATGTACAGAAGAAAATGATGACATACACTGAAGGCCAAAACACTTTCATGTCACATGTTTTTATAGAAAAAAAATAGAAAGAAAAAAGCCTCTCCACTGAATGAGGACTGCAAGATCATGTAAATTAACTTCTGTTAACTAATCCTGGTTAAAGTGTCACTGAGTGGAATGGATTGTGTTGAAAAATATACTAGTCCATTTCCATGCTCCATGAATAACAGAATAGCAAACTGTAAAGTTGTTGTAGTAAAGAAAAGACTGTCAACTGATAGTAGCAACTGCAATAGATTTCTTCTGTTTCTCGACTGCAACACTTGTAGCCAAATCGCAGTTCAAACGATAGTCCGACGTAACAGTCCAACAAACAACGTAGAAACGACAAAATGGGTTCACACGTCCAACCTTCACTTCTCACCAGCAAAAACGCGTGTTTGTTCCACCAAGCTCAAAAAAATCTTCTCCTTTCATCAGCGAAAAACAACGGGTTCTGTTCACCAAGAGAATTTTCTGATTGGTCACGCCATTCAGGTGAGGGAAGAACATTAGCATAGCTTCTAGTCATTGATGTAGATTTTTGCTAACTACTTTTTGGTAATTTTTCTTTGGCAGATCACACACAAAACACAAACTTTTTTTCAGGGTAACTGATTATCTCTTTCACTACAAAAGTATTTATAGAAAAGGTGCAGGAAGCTATGTTACAGCAGTGGAGAAGTGACTGAAACCGCAATGCTAAGTTAAGACTGATAATATTACAAATTCTTTGGATTTTATCAAGGATCTCTAAATGCATAGCAGAAGCATAAGACCAGGTGTGGCAGCAACATTTAAAGATGCAAGATAAATTCTGGCAAGAAAAATTGTCTAGCACAAAACTGTGAATTAACCTTACTAGAAGCAGACTTAGAAATTCGGTATAATTGTCCCAATTCATATTTTACTATTGATAAGTCAATTTAAAATTCATAGAGTTGAGAATTTAGATGTAACACGCTTTACTACCTGTTATTCAATTTCACCATCTTGGGTAGCAATTTTATCTTTCAGCAAGAAAATGCACTAAGACATACCATCAAAGATATTTAAGAATGGTTCTAAATTCAGAAAATCAGCCTTAATCTATGCCCAGATTTGAACTGTCAAAAGCTTAGATTTACTGTACACTGCATAAAATTGGGCAGAATTAAAATAAACAGGAGGCATGGTAAAATAATGGATTGTAGCTTATATCGAGGAATTGGAGATCTGAAGTTCAACATCCAATAGTATATTACATTCACTTACATATTAATACTATTAGGAAAGGTTTGAATTTAACTCTCCTCCCCACAGCTATGTGTAGATAGTAGGACAGACTTGGTTGTATAGCTTTGGGTGGCAACCAGTCTAGGAGAAGGAAAACTTTGAATTCAAAACTGGATATAGCTCTGGCAAGTACATACTATGCAGCTAAGGAAAGGATTGTTCACATTGACTCAATGACCCCAACTATGGTTTTTTTTTTTTTTTTTTTTAAATAGTTTTGCCAGGAAAAATGATGTAGAATTGGGATTTTGTTGTATGTTTTCATATGATCACCAAAGTTAAGCAATGTCAAGCCGGGTCAGTACCAAGACAGTTGACCACTTGGGAATGCCAGGTGTAATGGACAGTGGCTTGCAATTGGAAATTGGAATGCAAAGTTCCAATTCCAGTCAAATAGTCAGTTATATTCATTTAATGATTTACTGATATAAGTCCTACTAATTAATCCATAGCTGGGGAGAGGGAGAAGAGGTAGATTTATACCTTTCCCAAGGGTATTTGCATGTATGTGAAGAAAACAAACCTGAGTAAATATTAAATCAAACTTTTATTTTTATTTGCACTGCCTCTTAAGTATTTTTGCTTTCGGACATTTTCATTCAAGGTGATAATCAAAATTTGAGATTTATTTTTAAATATGAAATATTTAATCATATATTCTTCTTCTATGTGCCGATTCCCTTCAGGATGTTGGTGATCATGGCTTTCCACAACTACCTGTTTTTTGTAGCTATTAACAAATTTTGCTGCCTTATCTTGCCCAAACACTGTTCAGCCATCCATTTACTCAAGCTCACTAGGTAGTTTATGGATTGTTTTCCTCTGTCCTTCTTGCCTTCAATTTGTCTCGTGAGTATAAAATTTTCCAAGCCCTCTTTCCTCATTATGTGTGCGAGAAATTTCAACTCTTCCTTTCTGATGTTAAGTATAAGTGTCCTTTTTGTTTCCATTTTCTCTAGAACTTTGTCATTGCTCACATGTTCGGTCCATGGTATTCTCAGTATCTTTCTTTAGAACCATATTCCTGTGGCTTCTGTGAGGAGATAGTCCAGCATTCATTGGCATATAGGATAACTGATCTTGTGTAACAGTTCAATAAGTACTTTTTACTTTGTTTCTAAATCTGTCTGTTTCTTAATACTTTGCTTAGTTTTTGGAAGGAATCTTTAGCTAAACCAATACACCTATTCTTTCTCTCTTTCTTGTTATCTCTCTTTCTCTGTTTTTTGCTCTCTCTCTCTTTCTCTGATTTTTGCTCTCTCTCTCTCTCTCTCTCAGGAGGTGGGTTTAATGTAATGGACGTAGTGTGTGGAATCATTCGGCTGATTTCAAATTTCAGGTTGTTGCATTGCCTTTCATACAAAATACACTTGGGGAAAAGTATTAGTCTATCTCTTCTCCCCCTCAACTATGGGCTAAATAACAGAGTAGATTGAACTCTTTATCTTTTGAATGGCAACCAGTAAGGAGATCCTTTATGTAGCTAGGGAAGCACGGCACTATCTTTAAGAATATTTGACAATTCACATATAATAAAGAAAAATTTTGAAAGTCATGATTGGCCATGTCTTGAAGATACATTGTATTATAATAAAGGAAAAAAAATCCATTAACTGTGGGTGATGCAATTTTCAATAATTGGTTAAGAATGATAGAAATTTTCAGCAGTCACATACATATATACATACATAACTCAATGCAAATGAACATTTCTATTTATTAAAGTTATTGCCATGTTTAAAAAAAAAAATGAAAAGAAGGCAACTGAGGTGCTCTTGCAACTTCAGTTAATTGTATGCAGGCTTTTTTTTTTTTTTTTCTCAAATTCCCAATGAAGCCTCTGTGGGTATGGAATTGAGTTAATTAAATCTTGTTTTCTCTTAACTTCCACTTTACAAAATCTCTGACACCAAAGCATGAGGCCTACTAAACTTGGCTTATTTTTGCCACATGTATAGTGCCCCCAGTGAGGATCAAACTTGCTCCAACAAATAATGGCTTACAGCCACATCACATTGAAATTCATACAGTCACAGAAGTTAAGCAATGTTGAGCCTGGTCACTACTGAGATGGGTGACTGCTTGGAATACTATGTACTGTAAGCTTGTTAATGGGAGAGCAGAGTTCCAATTCTAGTTGGGTTTATTATATTACATGCAAATGCCCTTGGAAAAGGTATGAATACACTTCTCCCTCTCCCTACTATGGGTTAATTTGTAAATAAAAATAGAACAACCTAAGAACATAAATTTCTTTAAGAATTAGACTGCCAAAGATCCCTTCGGTGAGTCTATCAAAATCTTTTTACTATCAAACCCAGAGCTCCAACCACAACTGGAATAATTATTATTGCCTTTAGGAAACTACAACTTTTCTTCTCACCTATCGATTAATTAGTAAGACCTGTATCACTAAATTATTATTATCTAAAAATAATTCTTGCATTCAAAAATAGTTTCTGGCTTCAAGTAACCAGCAAAGGATTGATAAGCCACAGAAAATGAATTGATCTGTTATATCCCAGGTTGTTGGGATGAACATAAACAAATGAAGATAAGACAAGTATATTTTAACACATGATAAAATAACTTTTATTCATTTATTGCAAGGATTGGTTTGGATGAGTTCCACATGTATGTCATCTTGTCACCATTTTGAATTCAGAAGTGCTGTGGTCCAACTAGCAGACAAGGAGCATAACTCAATTGTATTTTGAATTATCGTCCCTTATAGGGAAAAGTAATTTGCAACCCCCATAACACCATCAAATACTGGTTAGCTACACAGGCATGTCTTTTAGATTTATTTACATTCTCTGAAATATAAATGTATGGAAACTACCATGGCCAAAAAGTGAGGGATCAGTTTACATATTGACTTTTTTATATAGAATCGACCCCCACTTTATATCCACATAATTTCTTTATGAAATTCTTATTAGGTATGAATCCACCTCTTCTCCAGGCCAGCATTTTCTGACTTTATAAATATCCTGAAAAACCATACAAAATGAATCTTTAAAATGAGTAATAATCAACTAGCTCACTAGCTGTTACTCATGCTGAGGTGACAAATATGTTTATTAATCAATGTTTATTTACGTTTGGACTATTATCCTCATCTTTGTTCTTATCACAATGTTTCAGGCAACATCAGCCACAGTAGAAAAGAGAAGCAGTAGTTAAGTGTCAGCAGCAGTCTCATCAGTAGGTAGATGAGGGGTAAGGCTCAAAGTTCTACATTCAGGATTGTCCCATGAGATATTAGCCTAGAGCAGTGGGCGTCCTGGGTAAAACGTCAAACTACATCCACATCCTGGGTAAGAGGTTAAACTACGTCCAGTAGCAAGGCCTCTGATCAGGAGGTTTTGAGGAGCGTAAAACCACCTCTTAATTGCTGGTGTTCCCAGGTTCACCTTGACCTGGGGTGGTAGCACCTCTTTGGGTGTCAGCTATGGGCAAATAGTTAACTATTACCAGCAATATTTTTTTGAAAAAATTATTACCAGCAATACACTTTTGAAGGAAATATATTACCAGAAACAGGTTTTTGACAAAACAAAGTATTACCAGCAATAAAAATTTTTGTCAGTATTAAATAACCCATTGAGGTTGATATGCTGTAAAACAAAATAAACCAAACCAATCTAAACCAAAGAATACATATTCTATTCATACGAATCTATCCTAAAAATGTTGTCGGCATTAAATAACCCGTTGAGGTGTTGAAATGCCATTAAACAAAATTAACCAAACCAAACCTAGAGCAGTGGTAACCATTCAACAAAAAAAAAAAAGCTTATTTTATTTTTTGCTAATAGATAAATTTAGGAATCGTATTATGGAAATAGTACATGTATATGCTTTATTTTGAAGTAAAACAAACTTATTTAACAACTAAATTCTATTGAACATTTATAACTCTTAATAAACCATTTTAAAATATGTGAGTAATAAATTAAGAAATTATTATTCTTATTAATATATTAAATTTATAATAAATTATAATCTTTATATAATTTTCCTCTCTCATATATGCGTGTGTGTGTGTCCTCAGTTTTTTGGCTTTTACAATCAAAACATCTGGTAGAGTAAAAAGGATACTAACTTACTTGATCTTGTTTTCTGCTATTTTTAGAGGTATTTTTCTATTTTTAGTATTTTAATATCATGTAGATTATTGTAGAAATTCCAATCCAAATGAAATTGCTCTATGAACCACAAAAATATTAACATGGATCCTGGTTGAGAACCACTGGCGTAGAGGATTTGGTTTGTGGATTTGGGGACATAATAATTGTACGTTCAATCCTAGTAGTGGGCAGTGCATATTTAGATTTAAATGTACTAAAATAATAACTAGATATCCCTAGACATGGACATTGGATTGAAAAAAATATATCTCTATAGATCAAATAAAAAGGTTCAGTTTGATATTCCCTGAAGGTTACCTGAATCATAAAAAACCTGATGAAGGCTAGAGGGTACAACAGTTGAAATATTGTGATAACAACAACAAAGATGCAGATAGTAGTCTGCATGTGAATAATGCTAACTCTTCATCCCAGAAATTCAGATAGGAGATAACTGATATTTGATTAACAGTTTTTATAACTGAAGTTTCATTCTGGCATTGAATTTGAAGATTTAGCATAAACAAGCATTGAAATATTAAAATAAAAAGAAGAAAAACCTCAACCATATTTTCTATTTTTTATATTATTTTTCACCAAATAAAAGGCCCAAAGAGCCACTCAAGGTAGAGGTTTACTGAATAAAGTTGTTATAAGGGCATGAAAGGAGGAAGCAAGAAATGCGTATTCGGAGGTCGGGGGGGGGTTATCTAGGATGAGTGCATATTCTGGTCAACTGTTATCTCTATAGATAACAGTTGACCTTTGACATGAAAAGATTAAAATTGTAATGGTTGGGGAAACATCAAACAATTCTGGGGAAGAAGCAATCTGAGTGGAACTTCCTCTTTACCAATATGAAAAGGATGAGTAAACCTTGTGTATGTGGCATGGCAGGTCCTAGCAGAACATGTAGAACTAAGGAATGTTGCTCATCTGACCATTTTCCATGAAAATAGTGAGGAAAGGGTTAGAGGGTGGAAGATAACCACCCTCAAGGTTGCGTCAATGCTTTTGAACAACAATATTCCATTTTTAATCTGAGCTGACTCTTGTAAAAATAGAGCCTGGCAGGAGGAGTCAGATCCTTTCTAGAGTGATACAGTAAAGAACAAATTTGATTTGATGACTTAATTTCAACTTCCGCATTTTCTATTTACATTGTTCAAACTTTTGTCCTCATCTTTAATGCTATATTCACATCATTTTGGAATAAAGATAAGGACAACAGTCCAAACAATGTAAAAAGTGTAAATAGTTACAATACCTCATCTCAGAAATATAGACAGATTCTGTATTTTCCATTTCTTGTTTTGAACACAAAAGTTCAAAAATGCACCCAAAAAATGACATAGAATATGCCAGCAAAGATTCAGAGAATATAGTCAGTCAGTACAACATGTGGATAGTATTAGAAAGTGGTCACACACTATGCATATATCTGATTAAAGTCAACCCTGACTGGAAGAAAATCTACCCAAAGATATTGTAAAATATTCCATGCACTGGAGAAGAGAATACAAGATGCTTGCAAAAAATGATTGAACACCATGGAAATATTTTAAAATATTTTTTATGTTTGACAGTGCATGAAAGGAGAGAATGTCACATTGAACTTCATGAAATGATATCAAAACAATAAACAGGGAGATGAATTCAGTAAATAAGAAGGTTGAGAAAGTCTGTTAATATACAATGTTCCAAAAACTCAATGAGCGGGCCAAGCATACATATTAGTAGCTTAAGGAAAATATCATTAAGAATGGACAACTTGATTAACTTGAAGTGATATTGGCATGGTCTGAGTTTTAGCGTGTGTATGCATGCACACAAAGGACAGTCATGAGTTCAACATAGAGGTGAGGAGAAAACATTCTCAAGTATTAGAGGGTGTGGATATCCAACTCCAAAACAAGTTTTGAGAACCTCCAGAATACAAACTCTGGAGGAATACTGAGGGTTGCAATATGTAAAAAAAAAAAAAAAAGTCTGGATCAACTATGAACTGTGTGTGTGTATATAATCTATTTAATAAATGCGATTGTCAGTGTATCACCATGTCACTTTTTCAACTTTATTCCAAGAGTTTGTAGCCCAACATGTCATACCATTTTTGAATTGGGCTGATTCCGTGAGCAAATTAAGAACATTCCAGGCTGGATCCGGACTTGCAAACTTGGATTTTTTTTTTTTACAATAACAGTTTTTCTTATACTATTTACATTATTTGGACTATTGTCCTCATCTTTGCCATATTTATCACATTTCAGCTGTTGTACACTTCGGCCTTCTTCAGGTGGTTGGAATATTAAACTGAAACCTTTATTTCGCTCACTGGGGTAGACTGTTCTAGTCCCACATGCCATGTCTAATGGATGTCAGTTATCAGTTATCTCCTGTTAATTCCCCTCTCCAAGTTCTCCAATGCCTTAACCAGTTATTGAACTCACAACTCTTTGGGTCCTGTCATTGGATCTAACCAACGCCTTTATCCATTATACCTTGTGTCCTTAAGGACATGGCATGTGGAACTAGAACAGTCTACCCCAGTGAGCAAAATAAATGGTTCAGTTCAACATTTCAACCACCTGAAGAAGACCGGAGCGTACAACGGCTGAAATGTTGTGATAAATATGGCAACCAAGATGAGAACAATAGTCCGAATAATGTAAATAGTGTACATAATACCTCATCTGAGAAATATAGACATACAATTTTTCTAACTTGGGAATAATTGAAATTAATAGCAAAATCTAGTGATTTCACCCATGAAATAAAAATAATTGTTTGTTCAGAGAGTAAGGACCTACATACATCAAATTGTCTTTAAATTGGCAGCAGAAGAATTATCATTGAACTTTTAAAAGGTAAGCTTAAATATTAATGTGCTACTTAAATGCAGCAATCAATTTTGAATTCTTCTGTAGTTTATTGTTGCCTATCACATCTACTCTTCCCTGCCTATTGTGATGAAAGCCCAGTCAGGAGTTAGGTTAAATGCTGCCCAATAGAGTGGCTTTTAAGCGGATATATAAATGATGTATATATCACTAGTCTTGTAATCCATTAGAGTCATAGGGGGCACTATGTGTACTGTAAGCATAGCATGGTGTGTCTTGGACAAGCCTAATCCTCTCCAGACTAGTTTTAATTTACTGTTGTCCTTTTACTAGACTGGCTGCCAATCATGGCTATAGAGCCCAGTCTATCTTATCATCTACCCATAGCTGTTGGTGGGAAATGGTTTCATACATTTCTCAAGAGTATTTGTGTGTAAGTGAATGCAACAAACTTGGTTGGAATTTGAATTCAGCTCTATTAATTTTTAATCCGAACTACTATAAATTACTTCACTGTGTGTGTGTGTGTGTGTGTGTGTGTATATTTGGGCAGCAACCCCAATTTTCTGTAAGTTTCATTAAAAATGACTGACAAGATGCTGTGATTAAGTTTTATATAATTTTTCATGTGTATAAATTATATAAAAATTGTTCAAATGTTTGATATGCCCAAGCGCTTTCAGCTACACTTTTATCCATTTTCAAGGATAAATTTTATTTTTACTTGTAACTGAATTTATGGATTGTTTTATGTATGTATCTAGGGTTATAGGAATGTTTTATTTTCCAAACATGGTCAGCACATTATGACTGTTTTCATAGTTGATATTAACCAGTTTTAAAGTATGCTATATTATTGGGTTTAAGTACACAATATCTGGGATAGAGCGTATGTAAAGTGGTGATGAAGTCAAGACCCACCAGTGACAGTCTGTTTCATGCTTATATGCAATCATCAGGACATATGGCTTGACAATTACATATAAGCATAAAACAGGCTGTTGCTGCTGGTTGTTGACCTCAATGTCCACTTTTATATTTATATATGCACTATCCCTGATAACTCTTTTGGATGGTCTGCTTGTTTAAGTTAGTGAATGCTGCCATAATCTTTGCCTTCAGTTCACCTTTGGTCTTACAATTAGTTTTGTTGATCTCTTGCTCAACAGTGTCCCATACATCAAGGGGTGATGTGGTCGCAGAAATTGTCTAACAGCCATGACTGGGTTTTCCTACTTGTCTGGCATGGTGCACTTCTATTGTCAGACATAGGGTATTCCAGCAGCCACCATTTTGACCCAGGGCAGCACTACTTCCTCAAGGCACTTGATGTAGGCTTCTGTGTGTAGTCTGAGACCCTCACTAACCAATTTGGGAGTTCTTTTCTTATCAGAATGATCAGAGTGAGTTTTCCAAGCTGCCGTACTTTCGTAATCACCATTAGATTCGTCCAACTCTTTCCAAATCGTCTACACTGTCCTCAGATTGGCACCCAAACACTCTGAAATGTTCGTGTTGGAGCTTCTAGTCCAATGCCAAGCAGTATAACATGCTGTTTCCAAATTTCTGGCAGAGTGAATTGTGTCATGGTCCTCTTTTTCTCACGAACACTGCCCAACTGACCCTACTATGCTGTGCAGTCGACAAAAACAAACAATTTACCCATTGCACCCTGTATATTGACGCTGTTTCTCAAAAACATCTGTCTTCATTTATCTAAGTGATATCTCAAATTGATTGCTTACTAATAAATGTATATGAGCTGTACAAATTACTGTCAAAATATTTGTTAATAAAATATCTTCATAAAGTGAGTAGAAAATTTGGCACTTGTTAAGGTGGAGCATAATCACTTTCTCCTGCAGTTTACAAGATAAAAAACAGTCATTAATGTAGCAAAGAAAAGGAGATGACTTCTCTTAAATTATTTGGTTGGCTTATACCAAAGAAATTAATGTCAGGCTATTCTCATTAAAATAATTTAAAATGCTGGTTTTAGATTAAGCTAAATATTTAATCACTGAATGTGTGTCTGTTTAAGCGGCCTCCAATAAAATCTGTTAATATTTTTACTTGTGTTTCTCATATTTGAATTATTTCAACACCAGGCTAACGAGATTTGCTTCTTCCTTTTTCACTTTTAACAAATGTCATTTCCAATTCTACTGCTTCTGCATAGCAAACCCCCCCATCACCGCCTGGTCTTTAATTATCAAAGCATTCCAATAACAGTGACTGGGCTGTGCAAATGTTAGTGATTTGAAAAGAGAAATTGGTGGGCTCTATATGAATTCTAGCAGAATTTATTACACTCACTTTCACACAAATGTCCTTAGGATAGGTATGAATCCATCTTCAACTCCCAGCTATGGGGTAAATGGCTGTGATGACTGACCTTTCTTATCTTGAGGTGGTAACCAGTCTAGGAAAAGGAAAACAATTTAAAGCCAGCCTGAAGCGGGATGGGCTTTCATCAGGTTAACCTACCTTAGACACACCACTGCTTCTATGACTGCATTGTGTGCTATGATCCTGGTGAGTTATGAGGTTTGAACCTGATCTAGTCTAGTAACAGTAGGCATGGTGAAAATTTGGAAGACAAGATACTTTAATATTTTTTCATTTTTTTATTTAATTTATTTATTTATTTATTTATTTATTTTACTTATTTTGGGCATATATACTACCATATTTTCTTGTGTATAATATGACTTTAATATAATATGAATCTGTGTTTCTGAAGCTAAAAATAGGGAATGAATTACATTCTTTAGTATAATATGACTCCATAGTGCTGCCATCCCTATTTAAATTCTTTTGAAAAGTACCATATTATTCTGTTAGAATGTCAATGTTGGACATATATTTCACTAAAATATTTAATTTTAATAACAGAAATGAACTGGATGTTTAATTGCATGTTTCTTAATTTCCATTTCAAAAATTATTTTCAAATTTTCATGGAAAGGTGTTAACTAGGCATATCTGAGTGTTAATTAATGTATCATTTTCTGTTTTATATCACATACATACATACATATATACACACACACACACACAATTTTTTATATATATATATATATATATATATATATATATATATACACTATTTTAATAAACAATGAAAATAAAAAAAATATTGTCTTTCATTAAGAATGAAGAAAGAAACAAATATTGCTGGACATACCAAATACCTTTTGTAAATAATTATGAACACCTGCCTACTTTGTATTTTATTATCGATTGTGAGCAAAACTGAGTGTATTTGCAATTTTGCTGTTTCAAATAATTTTTTTTTTTTTTTTTTTTTTAAGCTGAGTAAAAAATTTCTGAAAATGTGTTCTTGTGTATAATATGACCGTATCCTCTTTTTGCTGTTAATTTTCATTCACAATTTCTCATGTGCAAGAAAATACTTTTTATATAAATGGTAATCACAGATGATAGGAAATTAGTCTTCTCAGACTTAAATGTCTTCCATTTAGAATAGAATTTGAAGGGTAATGGAAGATGGTGACATATGTGAACCATGAAGTACAATGTCCTTTGTATTATTATCACAAGAGATTAGAATCTAAAGAAAAGAACAATGGCAAAAAACTACAAAAAATAAACCTTCCTAATCATAACAATGTCTATGTAGATAACCTTGTTTGTTGAGCAAAATGTTTGTCATTACATTGTACATGGCTCTAATCACAGAATATTAGTTTTTGAATTTAGATTGTGTTGTCAGATCCTACTATGGCAACAGCATAAATAATTGAAAAAAAGAAAAGAAAAAGAAGCTAAGTGGTTAAATCTTCTCTCCCCAGATATATATGTTTGGGCCACTACTCAAGCTTCATGTCTGGTCTCCTGGCAATTGCGGTAACAATGAACTTTAGTAGTGGTCTGAACTTTTCTCTTTCTGATTTGTGACATTGTGAAGTGTATTTGCTCTGTCTTTGGTAGGTGTCTGTCTTTTGATCTTTTCTTCTTAGTTTGTTTTCTTTCCCCCCTTTTTTCTTGGTTTTTGTTTTAGTAGTTGTTGGTTTTTCTTTTTATTCATTTTTTTTTCTTTGGGAACTTGGTAGACTTTGTGTTGGTTTTACCAATACTTTGGGTTTTTGTGGAATATAGATATAATAATATGGGTTGCCAATCATAATCCTGAATCTTAAAATCCCCAAATTTATAAAATCTCAAAGATCAGAATCCCGAAATTTAAATTCCTGAAAGATCAGAATCCTGAAAAATAGTCTTTGGAAGAAATTGAAAAAAAAAAAAAAAATTTAGAAATACCTTTATTTCTAAACATAAACGTTTTTGTACATTTGAAACATACATTAATCATTCAGAAATTTTAAATTTCAGGATTATAACCCAAACCCCAATGATATGATGCTGCCAGAATCAAATGATTGTACATATCTGTGATTGTGAAGCCTTGTATCATCTTCTGGTTGGACTGTCTGCATGGATTCTCGTAAGTCTCTGTCACCATCCAATTCTATTGTTGCTCATATTTGGCAGATCAGGGGGATTGCAGTTTGCCACAGATCTGCTTGATATAAATCTTGGCTTGTCCTCTGCTAGCTCTTCTTTGTGTAGGCATCTATAAAAAAAATCTTCACTAACAATTTTGTCTTTAGCTTTCTAGCAAAACTTTGTGAATCTGACTCTACGCTCTTTGATGATACCTGATACTGGATGAAAGTTTCCATGGCATGTTTGCATACGCTCCATCCAATCTTCTTTCCAGTTTTGAGGTAAGGGTCAATGCTGAGCAGCCATACAATAGAACAGAGGTAACAGGTGTTTGAAAGAGGCTTTTTTTTCTTTTTTTTTCTTCTTTTTTCTTTTTTTTTTCTTCTTTTTTTCTTTTTTTTTCTTCTTTTTTTTCTCTCTTTTTTTTTCTTTTTTTTTTTTTTTTTTTTTTCTTTTTTTTTTTTTTTTTTTTTCTTTTTTTTCTCTCTTTTTTTTTTTCTTTTTTTTTTTTTTTTTTTTTTTTTCTTTTTTTCTTTTTTTTTTTTTTTTTTTTTTCTCTCTTTTCTTTTCTTCTCTCTTTTCTTTTCTTCTCTCTTTTCTTTTCTTCTCTCTTTTCTTTTCTTCTCTCTTTTCTTTCATATTGTTTGGAAATCCAGATCTCCACTAGAGATAACTTGTCAATGGCATCCTAAGCTTTATTTTTCTACATGGTTGAGGTGTGCCAGATACTGTTTTGATTGTTCCATTTTGATTTAAGTTTATATATTCCATCTTATCTGAAAAAAACAAAAAAAACATTATTTTAACCAGAAAATAAAAATAAAACTAGGGTTATAAGGGAAGAATTTTTCATGATGCTCTCATTATTCCTATATTAGGCATATCATTTTGTAGACATTATTAAATATTTTAGCTGAAACTTGTTTAATCTATATGAATGTTATGAATGATTATTAGTCGTGTCAGTCAATGGAAGTAGAACTTACACTTGACATCATCAAATCCATCTCTTAAATGAGCTTAGTCACAATTCCCACAGTTAGTCCTAAAAATGACTATAAACTGCAGCTGCAGGAGTGTAGAACCACCTCTTACTTTTGGTGTACCCAGGTCCACCCTGACCTGGGGTGGTAGCACCTGTTAGGGTCCCAGCTATGGGCAAATAGTGAACCCTTAAGCAAAAACAAAACACTATGTATAGCAAAAATGACCAATGCATTTTATCTGTAGTTGAAAGCATACAATTGCATTAAAAATATATTTAGTTGAAGTCATAAATTTTGTTCTAAATATTTGGTTTTTGGGCATTAAATAACCCATAGAGATTGATATACTACTAAATAAAATCTGCCTGTTGACAATCCCACAGTGGTAAATACTATAGATTGTACCATATGTAGGCAAAGACAGACATGGCATTTCTACATTAACAAAGTAATAAAACAAGTAATGAAAGCTGTACCTCTTGTTAATCAACTATTGATTAATAAACACATTAGGCAATCTTATTTTTTTCTTGTTGATATTTATTTCATGATAAATACAATAATGAGAAAGACTTTGGGAGTAAATCCAGAGCTGGAGTCTCATGTTCAGCTTTGTTCTGGCAATTCCTCTAACAACACCGGTGCCAAGCTGTATTGGACTTTATCTTTCCCTTGGACGATATTGTTGGCATGGAGAGGGGAGACATGCTGCATTGGCAACTGCTGATCTCTCATCTCATCTCTGCGCTTTTGGAGAGGACACTCCAACGTTGCCTCACCATGATGGCAGAACACGGGCCGCAACAGTCTACTTATAGGATTATTTCAAAGATCCTTCTGTATGAGGAACTGACCACCAGCAAAATTGAGTTAAAGGGAGATGACTGATATTGAGACATCTGGAAGAGGCATGGCATGTGGAACTAGAACAATCTACTCCAGTGAACGAAATAAAAGGTTCAGTCCGAAATTCCAATCACCTGATGAAGTTCAGAGCGCACAACGACTGAAACATCATTGTATGTAGTTATTAGATGAATTCTTGATCTGAGATTTTCAACCTTATACTGTTTGGTCTGTATGATTAATACTGAATTATGGTGAATTATATGTTGTATAAAGCTGCTTTTTCATTGTTTGGCGAAAATTATTTAAATATCTACTCATACGCTAAATACAGTCTCTTCTTTTCACAATCAAATTTAGTAGCACATAACCTTACCTAATGAGCTTATGTAAATGGTTGACAGAATGGGGGTTAGGAAAGATGACTGAAAGACAAAATTTACCAAGCTAAAAAGGACAGGAAATTGTGGAGAGCCATGATTGCCAATATCCTTAAAGGACAAGCACAGAGAAGAACATTAATATAATTTTCTCCGTAGCATTTGCAAATTTTTTGCCAATTCTGTCTGATTAATCTCTAGAATCTTAAATCTGTCTCTTGAAGCTGATGGTTCCCTTGGGAAATACTGATATGGAGGTAACTTTATGGTTTCTTGAAATTTATACTGGAATTCTAACAGACTAAATTTTTCAAGTTAAAAGAGAAGCATTGTTCCATTTCTGTTTTTTTCTTTTCATAATGCAGTTACATGCTTTGGCTTTGTGGAGATTTCCTGTGGTATATTAACATTATTTTATTATAAATGTACTATGGGATTTTCTCTAGTTTACTGACTGGTCAAATGACTTCACATTGTCTTTATTCTCATTTGTATTGGTGTGCGTAAAAAACTGGGAAATGCTTGTTGTACATTCACATTCCACTCTACAACCCTTTTCCCCACAGATAAAACATCGCAAGCCTTTCACTGCTCTATTGCTATTTCCATGGAATGTGTTCTAACTAGTTACATTCTTTAGTCTCACCACCTCTGACTTTTACAACTGGGAGTTGCCATACCACACACATAAGGGTGAGTCTGTTCCCTTCATATTCCTATAAGAAGCAAGTTTAATTTGGACAGCTTCTCAAGAACTGCTGATTTGTGGGACAGACTCCTGACAGGTTGTTTTCCGAATTACTATAATCATGACCTCTTCAAGTCTCCGGTTGCCATTATCTTTCCTACATAGCCCCATGAAATTCACTTTTAACACTTATGCTCATACAACACCACACAGTAACCCTCCCTCTACCTTGAGTGGCTCTTGGGCATGGCAAATGAAAAACATGAATCCTGTTTTCCCATATACTTTGTTGTATATTCAGGGATTCATTTGCTGGGGTAGGGTAGGTGACACTTGGGGCATCTTCTGCTACTTTTGTCACAATAGACTAACAGACAATTCTCTTTTCAGTCAGTGAAAATTCTGACTCCCCTAATACCCCTCTATCTCTGCATCAAAGCATGTGGTCTGCCACTCCCTAACAGGCAGTCTGGAATTCTATCTTGATAAACTACCTGTACCCTACCAACGGTAGCATTGGAATGACCCTCAAATTTAATTATGACTGTTGATGTAGGCCTGTGAGTGAAACTTCCGTCCATGTAGCACTTGTTCCTGAAAGTTTTCATTCATTTATTTATTTTATTCCTCATTCGTCAGTGGGTTACTGTTTTGAAGATCTTACTTCATAGATTTTACTGCTGATCATAAAAACACCAGACACTTTATCATGTAGGTGGCTTGATCCAGTCATGTGGGGAGTAATTTTTCACTTAAGTAACATAAAATAAATTGCAACTCTCTGAATGGTGTAAAATCAATAAGACCAAGGTATATATGTTTATTACAATTAAATATTATTACAAAAATTTTCTATGTTTCATGTATAGTTGGTGTCATCATCAGGACCCACAAAATACTGCTGATGAATAACAACATATTAAGAGTATATCCCATGGTTGATTTCCTCAGTTCCAGCATAAGCAGCCAAACCATCTGAAACAATATGACATCCAAGCTGAACATATAGCACAATCATCTCTGTTTGCCAATCTGGTACCTTAACTAAGAAAATGCTTTTCTGAACCTTGTTCGATACCACTAAATACCCAACAGCCAAGGTGCCATTGGCCATGGTGATATTTACGATAGGAAGACATTTTAAAGATTTTATTTGATGCTGTTTAAGTAAAGAACTTTTACAAATTATTTTACACCAATTATTTCAAGTATTACCAATTGGGGGACCTATTGTATCACAATATATTACCATATTAGCAATATTGGTATTTCTCATTGCTGCCTTGTAATATGTCATAAGTATTACTGACAAATAAAGTAATGCAGTATTTCTTAAACTTTTCCGTTTTTTTTTTTCTTTTTCTTCTTCCCCAGTAAATTTTTAATTTTATCATCAGTAAGTCTCATTTCTTATATTGATCAAAGAAAAGATAAGTTTCATGTAGATGCCAGCATGTTAGGCATTTGAAACAGCAATGTCAGAAGTGAGAAACAAAATGGTGATTGCATCAGGCATCAGCCATTTTGGTGTTAAAAGATAAAGAGTTTTTATGCATTTACTGATGCCTCACAACTATTTTTCTTGTCTTGATAACATTTTATGTCTGAAATAACAAGATGTAATTATACTAGGCATCAGTACTGATAATCTATAACATCTGGCTAAGCATTTGCCAATTAGATACCTTGACTCTTCCAAATAAAACCTGGAAAATCTATTAAATTTTAATATTTTGTGAGACAGGTAGTTGGTTTGAATATACCATCAAATATAGTGATCAAAATTAAGTAGAAAAAAAAATATATATAAAAGTATTTTCTTCTCATTTTAATACTTGCAGAGTTACTCCTTTATATATATATATATATATATATATATATATATATATATATATATATACACACACACACACACACACACACACATATGAAGCACAGAGTAGTAGTGATAGTAGCTCAGATTGAGGAATCAGAGAGCAGAGTTCGAATTCCAGTCAAATCCATTACATTCACTTACATGCTAATACCTTTGGGAAAGCTATGTATCCTCTTCTCTTCCCTCCAGCTATGAGTAATTAGCAGGATAGACTGGGTTCTATAGCCTTGAATGGAAACTGGTGTAGGAGAAGGACAAAACCTGTGGAAGGTTGTTTGGGGACCTTGTGGCACGTAGTGCACCAGGTCTCTGTATTCGGCCCTTCAAAAAGCATGGTTTGTTCTGCACAAAGTCTTCAACAGTATGTTTTTTATTTTATTTTATACAGTTAGGTTCATCTTTACAAGGCCCAGGGGCCCACTTGAGATAGATATGAATTAGTCTATTTGTACATATAAGAATAGAAGATAATGGTTAATCTGTGCCTTGAACAGGTTAAGATTGTAGTGATTGGGGAACATTCTTTTTGAAGTCTGTTCCATAGGAAGAAGCTGCTTGAGGTTAACTTGCTTCTCACCAATGGAATATGGAGAGAATGTGGGTGGTTTGCTATTATGTAAGTGGCACGGTGGGTTCTTTCTGTGAAGGTTTGTCTTGGCAGAACCAGGGAATGTAGTTCATCTGAGCACTTTCTGTAGAAGTAGTGGCAGAGCAGTAAGAAGCTTGCACATTCCACCTGTAGGAGTGAGAGGTTGAAGGGTGGAAAATAATTCATCACCCACAAGGCCTCAGAGATGCTTTTGAACTCTATCAAGGATGAAGAGTGAGGTCTAGGCAGATCCCACCCAAATATGGCAACAGTACTCTATTTTTGGCCTGATCTGGCTCTTGTAAAGGTAGAGGATAGCATGAGGAGTTGGGTACTTACTGGAGCAGTACAGAGAGCCAACTGTTTTACGTGAATCCTTAGCAATAGATTGTATGTATATCCCATTTGAGGTCACAGTCTTTCAAGTCACATTACTTCCCTGAGAGGACCTCCATTCATCTTGATTGATGGTAGTCAGATCAGCAATGATGGAATATAATTAGCTTGATATTCAAGGCATTGAATGTAACCAGTCAGTTTTTATCCATATTTGATAGTTTGTGCAAGACTGGAAGAGAGATCTGTCACCAATCTCTGACCATTGAGAGTTTTAGAGGTGCGCCTGTATATAGTTGTATCATTGGCATAGATGTTTACAAATGATCTAAGTATATTCTTAGGTTGATCATTTATGTAGATCAAAAAAGAGTATTGGTCTAAGGAGAGATCCCTGGAGGATACCCGTGTTGACCTCTAGGGCGCCTTCAGGGATCTACCTGTTAGGAAGGATTTTATGATCGAGAAGACCCTTCCAGTGACTCCATAACTGGAGAGCTTGTGTAGTAAGCCTTTGTGCCACACCTTGTTGAATGCCTTTGAGATATCTAATGATATGGTCCTTGAGGTGTGCTTATTGTCAAGAGCCTCACTGATGCTGTGAGTGACTGTAGTTTGGCAGTGGATCAGGCTGACTGAAACCCATACTGCTCATCGCTGAAGAGTTGTTCTTTTCTAGGTGCTTGTTGACCATCTTATTGATTATGGACTCAAAAACTTTACTGAGGAGACTGATGGGTCTGTACTGGGAGGTGGAAGATCGCACACCTGTTTCTTGACACCTTCCACAGGCTTGGGAAGGATTTCTCCTTTAAGCAGCAGTTAAATAACTTTGCTAGGATTGGGGATAATTCCAGATTGATATTCTTAAGGACAATCATTGGAATTTTGTCTGGACCAGTGGCTTTCTTAGGGAGTCAAGGCCTTTGATAAGTCTAGAGATATCTTATTCTGTGAAATAATATTACTAAGATAATATTACTAAGATTGTGCTCAGTGAGATGTAGGATCTTGGGGAGGGGATGGTCTTTGTTTCCTAATGTCGTGGCAAAGATGGCAATGATGAGGTTTGGCTTATCGATCAAGAAAGGCCTTGGGGTCATTTATAGTTGTTGGCACAGCCGCTTTACATCTGTTCATGATTTGGTTAGTGATCTTCCAGAATTCATGGGATCCAAATTGTTTCTTTTCAACCTTGGTCTGGACTGCTTGTGCATAGCTGCACGTTGCATTTTCTAGAACTTTTTTGCAGTGATTGCGGGCAGTTCTGCATGCAGTGAAGGCTGAATTACATTGCTCCTTGCAATATATATATATATATATATATATATATATATATATAAAAGTAGTGGTTTCAGTGAGTTATGGCTGCAGTGCATTCAGGGGTGAACCAGGGTTGACTGTTTGGTTTTTGCTGAAATTTTTGTGGAGTATAAAACTCTATTTGAGAAAGAATCTAATCAGATCAGAATCACAAGAAATTGGAAAAAAAATTTTTGAAAATACCTTTATTTCTGAATATTTATAAAATACCATTTAAATAATGATTATACATTTGAAACCTTCAAAATTCATTAAAAAGATATAAAACCAGAATATATGAATAATTTATAATGAAAGATCATGAACAAGAGCCCTAAGATAGTTTATAAGATCTGGTCAGTTTTCATGATTGTTAACTATGTGGTGGAGACATACCTCGCCGAGGCAAAAGAAGACAAATTGTCTGTACATGTGCTTGTAAAGACATCATAGATCTGCGAGGCGAACTTCGGCAAATCATATTGAAGTGACACAGCACATGAGTTATCTGCAAGAATGAGGCCAACAGAAATGAGAGGTCTCGGTTTTTTGCCCAAGACCGAGTAAGGATAAAAAAAAAATGCTGACTTTTTGTTTCAGGACAGTTTGTTCTTTGAGACCAAAGGTTATACCACTAGTATGCAAGAGGCTACAGAGATTGTAAGTAAGGGAAAAGACTGGGTATGGGGGGGGGGGGTGAGGAAAGGATAAAAAGAACAGAGGAGGATAAAAAGAAGAACGGGGATCAAGGTAATAGAAGATGTTGACTGACATTACTTTTGAATTTTTGAAGATTATAGTTATCAGGGAAGCAAGCAAGTAAGAGGAAGGGAGTTCCACTGTCGGGAAGTGTGAGAGAAGAAACTGTTGGAGTAGAAGAGGTCGTTACGTTTAACTGTTTCAAAAGTAAAAGGGTGGGACCAAGATGCTAACCTAGTAGCATGCTTAAAATCATGCAGTCGGAGCACCAGTGAAAGTAGCTCGTCAGAGCAGATACCATGAAAATATTTATAAAAAAGACAGAGGGAAGCCACATTATGTAAGTGAGAAAGTGGAGTCAAAACTCCAAGTCAGGTTCGATCACATTGTATATCTGTCTTTGGATTTTGTTGAGAACCTTGAGTTGAACAGTGGGGACACCAGACCATATATGGCAACAATATTCCATGATGATAGAAGGCAGGGATGTTTCTCTATGGGGGTTAAATGAGAGCAGTTTTGTTTTGGATGCATTTTCTGCCCCATTGAACCACAGATTGGAGGTGGTTTTCAAGACCAACAGCCAGGTTAACAGTGTCAGCAATGCCAGATTTACTATTGAGACAGGAGTAATGCTAGTGTCATCTATGTAGATGCCGACTTGAGAACTGATGACATCAGGAAGATCATTGATAAAGATCAGAAACCATATAGGACCAAGGATAGAGCCTTGAGGAAGACCAGTGTTCATATGGAAGAAACTGGAAGAGAACCTGGTCAGGACAATCTTCATTTCACTGTTAGACAGGAATGATTGGATTAAATCAAATAATCATCCTGTAATACTGTTTAATAAATAAATGAAGTGTCTACTCAAGTATGAGTACCCATTAAAAATTATATTTAAAGTGCTGAAATCTGTCGGATTAATAAATAAAAAATAACCATTACTCTTTTAAGAATGTGTGTGTGTGTGTGTGTGTGTGTGTGTGTATATATATATATATATATATATATATATATATATATATATATATATATATATATATATATAATGAAAAGATTACTTAACTTTTAAATATTAATGTTTTTTGGTAAAATTTTCAGTCTTCAGGGGTTGTGGTTTTAAATGGTATTCCCAACTTTGTTCCATGTCTTTTTCAGTCCACTTTTTTTTTTACTGTTTTATACACTTGCATATTCATGAATTTAATGTTCTTTTACACATGCAGGTTCATGAAATTTTGCTGTTCTTTGTGTCTTTCATTTTTTTTTTTTTAGCTGTAGACAAAAGCAAAACTTCATGAATTGCATTTAAAAGAATGTTAAATTCATTAATACACATGTGTACAAAACAGTAAAAAAAAAAGAAAAAAAAAGCAGATTGCAAAAGATGTTGGGATAAAATTGATATTTAAAAATTAAGTAATCTTTTCATCTATCATTAAGGCTTTATTTTTAATCTTAATATTTTTAATCTTGAGCACTAATATATATATATATATATATATATATATATATATATATATATATATATATATATATATATAAAACATCTGCTGTTTCTTAAATCTTATGCACACACACACATATATCAAATATCTGTCTTTTTTTTATATATATGGATGAGTGGAAGTATTTGAACTTGAATAATTTTTGAGAAGCTCTGTCTGGAAAAATTTCTTATTCTTTGAAATCAGTTGTATACTGTCCCTCCCCCTTAAGTAATCTGTACACTGGTATTTTGCAGCTTCTGTTAGTAATTTATGACAATTAAAAACAAAGTTAATTACCTGCTTGCTTATCTTGTGTATATTATGTTCCTGAATGTCTCATTTATTTCTGATTGGTCAGTTTTTTTTTGTTTTTTTTTGTTTTTTTGTTTTTTTTATTCTTTTATGCAAATACTTTATGAAAGCTGATTGGTTAAATTCATTTTTTTCTCTTCCTTTCTTTCCTCCTTACTCATTCACTTCTCTCCCTTGGGCTTAGTCATATGTTATTCACTGTTTCTAATTCCAAAAATCCCATTATTGAACTTGTAGGGAGGGGCATGAGTGTGTATATTTCCACTTCTCTTAATAGCAGTACTGAACTTGCTGACATAGCTCAATGGTTAGGGCACAAGACTGAACATGATTGAGTTTTAGATCCAGTCTTCAATAAATTGGTTGGTGGTAAATATCCTGAAAAAATTTCATTTTTGTAAAATATATTTTCTATTATGGCTACAGTTTTATATCCTTTCTTCATTGTTTACAACCATATCATGTTGAAACATTGGTTCTTGTATGACCACCAAAGTTAAGTAATGTTGAGCCTGGTCAGTACCTAGATGGCTGACCACTTGAGAATACCAGGTGCTGTAAGCATGGATGCATGTAATGGGTAATGGCTCAGAATTGTTAATTGGAGAGCTGAGTTCAAGTTGGGTTTGTTATATTCATTTAGATGCAAATACTCTTGGGAAAGGTATGAATCCATCTCTTCTCACTCCATCTATGGATTAATTAGTAAGACTTGTATCACTAAAACCATTATTATCTCAAAAAAATATTCTCACAATCTAAAAAATTTTCTGCCTTTAAATAACCTGAAAAGGGTTGAGCTGTAGAAAATGAATCAATTGACCAACCAAATTTTTTACAATGTTGGATATGTTGATCAACAAAACTTAATTTTTTAATGCAATAAAAACTAGTCTATACATGTATGTATTGTTTCCTTTTGAAGAAATCTGATGTATCCAATCAGTTATATATATATATATATATATATATATATATATATATATAAAAGAGTAAAGAGAAGCCATAAACATTTTTGGTTATAATGTGGATTTTTTAAATATACATTATACTTTATTTTCCATATTTTTGCTACATGTCTTTTGGATCTTATGACCTTCATCAGGCAAAGAATGGTTATTGCCACATATTATTTAAAGGAATTCATTTTTCCTTATGTTTTACAATGTTTAACCAATATAAGGCCCAATAACCACTCACGGTAGAGGATTAATGAGTGTGAAAGTTGTGTGTAAAGGTAAGAGAAAGAGCTACATATTATGATAATATTTAGGATAGATAACTGTTGACTGCAGACTTGAAGAAAATAACATAATTATAATTATTAATATTTATAAATAAAGAAAATTGATCCCAAGTATGCAAAATAAGACGTCGGTCCCGAGCATGCTAAATAAGATGTCGATCCCCAGTATGCTAAATAAAGGATTTTTAACTAAAATGACCTACAGAGGTTGAACCATTAAACAGACAAATTTGTTTTTCATTTTTTTTTTCTTTTTCTCAGGACATAAGAAAACCATCTTAAAAAATTACAACTTCTCTTTCAATGAAAAAACCTATGCCAAGCTATCTACTATTGTGGGCATTGCATGCACAAAGAGGTGCTGAAAATCTTTCAGTTTGTACAAGGAGACCTATAATATATATATATATATATATATATATAGCCACTGTCAAATGGGAAAAAAATGGCATGGTTTATATACATTACATTGCAAGACCATCATGCAAGGCACCATTGAAGGTGGACACGGGAGAGGATGCCAACTGTTGTAGCATACCTATGGACAATAATGGGTATGTCCCCATTCGCATAAATATAGTACTAAATACTGTATGTTGGTATGCATTTGGAGATTTGTCTCCAGCTGTGCTAGTCAAACTCTCTGCCTGGAGGCAGAGAGGATCCCCAGACAAGGCTAAGTCAAAGAGCAGAGAAAACAGCTACCCAACCCCATTTTATATGAAGTCTCTGGGGAATTTTTGTCCAAGCCTATAAGCTCAGATACCCCACATTAAATTTGGCCTTGTACCACATCTGACTGTGTGTGATGGTTGGTAGATATCCTGCAGTTGGAGATTGTGGGATTCACTTGACTCACTTCTATCAGTTGACTACTTTTTTTATCTTTCACTGTCGAATCATTGTTCTTGTCCTAAATATTATTGTTCATTACCAACCTTCATGTGATTATTCAGTAAGCTTCCCTAGGTTACAACACCAACATAAAAACTGGTTGGACAATGTCAAACAACGGACAGGTATGACTGTACCAGAATTGCTAATATTTGCTGTTGATAGACCCTTGTAGAGGAGATTTAGTATCACTTCTGCATTCGGATCCCGCCTACGATTACAAAAGTCAAGGGGATATATATATATATATATATATATATATATATATATATATATATATATATATATATATATATATATATATATATATAAGTGAATATTGAAGTCAACACTCAAAGGTGACAGGCTGTTTCATGCTAGGTGTAATTGTCAGGCTGTGAAAATATATATATATATAATGGTATATCAAAAGTACTTTTACAAACTTTGGGAGGCATATTCCTCACACGAAAACAAGGACAATTATAGACAGTGTGTGATGGGTAAAGTGTTGCCATTTTATATTTTCATGCATGTTGTTTGTTTTTGATTTTTGTCAACTGCACAGTATAGTAGGGTCAGTTGGGCACCATCTGTGAGAAGAGCACAATGTCACAATTCATTCCACCAGAAATTTGGAAACGGAATGCTGTATTGCTTGGCTATTCTGCTGGAAGCTCCAATATGAACATTTCAGAATATTTGGGTGTCAATCTGAGGACAATGCAGAGGATTTGGAAAGAATTGGATGAGTCTAATGGTGATTACGAAGGTGTTTGGAGTTATCACTAGTGATGGTGATAGGCCTCCATTCATTTTTCTACAGAGCTTCAGACTCAACACAGAGGCCTACATCAAGTGCCTTGAGGAGGTAGTGTTGCCCTGGGTCAAGAGGATGGCTGATGGAAGACCCTATGTCTGGCAACAGGACTCTGCACCATGCCATACAAGCAGGAGAACCCAATCATGGCTGTCAGACAATTTCTGCGGCCACATCACTCCTTACATCTGGTTACCTAACTCCCCAGACTGCAACCCCCTTGATGATTGTATGGGGCACAGTTGAGTAAGAGGCACAGTTGAGTAAGAGGCTAAGAAAGACCAAAGATGAACTGAAGGCAAGGATTTTGACAGCAATCACCAACTTAAACAAGGAGACTGTCCAGAAGAGTTACAGGAGATTCTGAAGTTGTCTAGAGGCTTTGGTTGAAGCCAATAGCAATCTTTTTCTTTTTTTAATTGAATAAGATGTCAGTGTTGTTTTTATTTTTTTATTTTTTTATTTTTATTTTTTTTTAGACAAGTTTATCCATTGCACCCTGTATTTATAAAATTTATTTTATTTGCTCATCCAATATGAATATTTTGTATACTAATCTTATATATATATGCTCATGTTCACCCAATACAAGGCCCAAGAGCCATTCAATTAGAGGTTACTATATGGTGTTGTATGAATATAAGAGAAGCCAAAAGTGCAGTTTATGTAGTTATGTAGGAAAGATAACGTTTAACTGTAGACTTGAAGAGGTTAAGATTATAGTGATTGGGAAAACATCCTTTCTGGAGTCTGTTCCACAAAGCAGCACTTCTTAGGAAGAAGCTGTCAGAGTGGAACTTACTCATGGAGTATGAAGCAAAGAAAGAAGTACATCAATAAGTTTGTAGCCTAATGATAGCAAATGTGCTTATTCTTCATTGTAATTTACTTTTTTATCAGTGTGGTTAATCAAACATTAGGCAGTGAAAATTCAAGGTCAAATTTAGCTAATAATAGTTAGGTTATTTACCCACTGTTGCTTTTATTTATATATCTCCATGACTTTTGTGAATAAATTTCTGCAAAATTTCTATTGAAAAAAATTAAAATTTATTTATCATGTTTTTCCCTCAGGTATTGCTGGATGACTCTCCTGAATGTCAGTTGAACAAAAGCACCTTAGATCTGGGATGCTGTGGGCACAAGTTGTTGTTGGCTTTTTTTTTTCCCAACCTTGAAAATCTTAAATACACCTTTATATATTACTGATGAGGAAGAACTGGGTCATTTTTTTTTTTTTTTTTTTTCAACAAGAGTAATTTTTTACTCAATTTTGTTAATAGTCAGCTAACTAATCTAGATAAAGATACTACTGTGTAAGTCATGCTCTCTTATTCTCTCTACTCTCTAAACTATTTGAGCAATCATCCCAAACTCTTGCTCATCTTATCTGGAGTTAGCTTGTTTGTAAATCTTGGACTGTCCTCAAACTGGCTTCACAGAAACTTGCAATTTTGTTTGTCCCTCTTTTAGTTATTTCACACAACTGTTAATTCCTGTCAATACCTCATAAATAAGGGACTATTCTGTGTTTTGATTATGTTGAAAGAGGAGAAAAGACATTACTTGGTTTCAGTGAGAAAATGAATGAAAGGAAGGAAGATAGAAGTTAATAGAGATAATCAGATTAAGCAGATAAGAACAGATACTACACTTTGATCTCAGCCAAAAGGCCAAGAATCAGGGTGAGACAAATGCATGATTTTTCAGACACAGTATCAAACAATAGAAACTGAGTAACATAATCGTCAAAAATGAAATTACCATAGATTAAATAACATCATCTGCTGAATTATTTTAAAATTATTATTAAGAGAAATGTCCATAAGATGGAGATTTAGCTAGAAAGAAATAAGGGAAGATAAGATATTTAATATTTCCTACCAGTACCTCATAAATAAGGGACTATTCCTGTTTTGATTATGTGGAAAGGGGGAGGGGAAAAGACCCAACTTGATTTCAGTGAGAAAGTGAAAAAGGAAGAAGGGAAGAGTGTTTAATGGTTGTTTCAGTGAAATGGTAAAGGTTGTCAATTTCAAATTTTTTCATTTGTACTCACTTCTTAAAATAATGACATATTAATGATTCTTATTGCAATATTTTCTTCAAGTTGTTAAACTCAAATATTTAACAATGTAATCGGGGAATTTCTATGGATATATTATTGTTGTAGAACTTGCCATGAGCTTATTCAATCATTAACTTAAGAATTCAGCAATTGTCTATATTTCTGATTACCATTTAGACTATTTTCATTGTTCGGACTATTGTCCCCATCTTTGTTGCCATATACATGACGTTTCGGCTGTTGTACGCTCCGGCCTTCTTCAGGACCTGTCTATATTTCTGAGATGAGATATTGTAACTATTTAGACTATTTATATTGTTCAGACTATTGTCCTCATCTTTATTGTTATATTCAAGACACTTCGGCCATTGTACACTCCAGCCTTCTTCAGTGTACCCCAACGTATATCACCTGAAGAAGGATGGAGCATACAATGGCCGAAAGGTTGTGAATATGACAATAAAGATGAGGACAACAGTCTGAATAATGTTAAGAATTAAGATTCAACAGAAAATTTTAATAGGAAATTTGTTAAATTTCTGAGTCTTTCTAGTGTCTTTTAGTCCTTATTTTAAATTAGTGTTTCCTCATTGACTTTATTCATTTAAATATTCTTACTCAAGTTTCTCCTTACAGATTACTTGTGAATTTTGCATCAGATGCTGTAAACCCATCAAAAAATGATTTCCCAATTGTTATAATTGAAAAATGTACAACTTTAAGCAATCGGTTTGCAGCCAAATAATTCTGCTTTTGAAAAAATCAAAATCAAAGGA
>CAHIKZ030000038.1:802500-830000 GCA_903632075.3 Acanthosepion pharaonis
CATGCAGGAAGCAGATGTTTTCTTCTGGTGCTCCTTTACAGAGGAGGTACTTTGTCATCATTGTTTTCACAACATAGAGGAGGTACTTCATCTGCAGTGTTGTTACTATTCATCTCCACCATGGCAGGAGGCACATAGAAAATCTGGGAATCTATTTCCAACTCGTCATTGTTCATGGATGAATCATCAGTGTCTCTTGCGACAGAGCATTGGTCCCATGCAGGTCGGAGGTCTTTAACATGATGTGGCATACCATCAATCAGGACTGATTGTGGACTAATGATCCTAGTGACATTCTCAGTAGTAAATTTGAAAGCACATCAGTTCTGGGATGGTTTCACCCACACCACGTCTCCAACTTTATATGTTTCATGCATTGTCCATGGTGTTGGTGCAGATACAGTGTCAGTGCACTTGTGCCTAACCTCATAAGAATGAATTGTGTTAGTTGGTGCAGTTGAGCTTGACGTGTCATCCTTTGGCATTACATTATACCAGTAAATGGTTTCTTGTATAGGGCATTGCTTCCGCGCTGCAATCCATTTCATGGTCCTATAGCACCTTTCTATTATACCATTTCCAGATGGCACATGCGCACACCTAAAGTACAGCTGCACACCCCATTCCTACATAAAAGCCTTGAATCACCTGCTGGTGAATGCAGTATCGTTATTGGTAAGGATTTTATATAGTGGACCTCTCTCACAAAATATCAACTCCAACTGCCAAATAATGCTCTCAGAATCTTGTCACGCTAGAGGTTGCCAAAAAGAGAACCATGTTGGTCCACAGTCAATCAAGGTTAGGTAATGACTGCGCCCATAATGTATAATATTCATCCCCAGCCTGGACCCCTAGTCTTCCATTTGGCCAGCTCACTGATGCTGGATCTATGGACACTTCTGAATTACCATCTTGACAGTTTTGCTAGGTATGGAGGGATCAACTCACCTGACAAATTATAAGTAGTGCACTTAACACTGGGGTGACTACTGCGATGATGTATTTTCATTATTTCGCATGGCCCCAACTCTCCTATGGCTGCACTGCATGCTGAGAGGAAAGGTTCAGTGTCCTTCAATAAATCTAATCATCTCTGTGGAACTCTGGTAATATATACGACTGTATTCAGCTCTTGCAGTAAGACTGTCTGGAAAGGCCACAACAACTGGTGTACACGAACCTGTAGGTACGCTCTCCAAAGGTCCAACAGTGATACATTGCTCCCATGTTGTCACCATTCCCTTAGCTTATCCCCACAGAAATCCGCACTTGCCATGAACATCTTACCATACTCGTTTAACTCTTTTGCAATCCATTACAGGGTGTACCTTTTCCTTGCCCGCTTGGATAATTCCTTGGGAGATCTGAGCTCCTCATCAGGATATGATATGAGCCAGCCATTAGCCAACCATGTTTTTAACTACTGGTTATATTCCTTATGCGCTAACTCAGACACTGATACTCTGCTATCTTGTTTTGTAGGCACGATTTTCAGTCCACTTCCATGATGTTGTCTACGTTTTTTTTTTTTTTTTTTTTTTTTGCTTTTGATTGAACTTGACACTAAAGGTCTGGTTCCTCTATGGCAAGGGTCGGCAACCTACGGCCCGCGAAGGCATTTTGACCAGCCCACGAGCCTGATTACCAATGACTCTATTTTTAACATGAGAGACGAGGCTTTCGAATTCGACAAAAGGCCTGCTGTTATCTCAGTGCACTAAAAATATTAGACTATCTGCCAGTTATCTTTCATGAGACTTATTTTACCAAGTTGCATTGCCTATGTTTAATGTCAAATAATGGATACATATTTGTTATGACCCTTGACTACATTAAAAGATAACAGAAGCGAAAGGAACAATAAAGTGAAAGAGGCCAGGGAGGGACTGTCATGCGAGGTAGAGAAATCTAAAGACAGTTAAACATATGCACATTATATATACATGCCTCATGAATGTGTGGATGATACCGCATATGTACGTACATAAGTGTATATATTTGCAACTATTTGTACTCGTATGTATGAGTATATGTGCTTCGTTTTTGTTTGGTGTGTGTGTGTGGTTCATTTGTGGAACAATTTTCAATAACAGTTTCAAACCTACACGTCATAATTTCATCCATTTCACTTCAGTTGATTTTTTTCACTTTGAAGTATTTTGACGTTCCTTGAGGAAAAGTAATTTTTGTTAGGTGTTTTTAATTTTAGAGTTTCTTTTGTTTTTCTGATTTCTCAATGTTTATTTTCATTATGGTTTTAAATATTTAGGTTGACAGGGGTCTGCATATGTAATTTTCCTTAATTTTTTCATTAATGGCCTTCGTCGCCCCATGACCCCATTCATTATAACACGATCCGGCCTGCGGGGTCGATTGAGTTGCCGACCCCTGCTCTATGGTGAGAGCTGCATACAGGGATGTGTTTTCTCTCAAAGAGCTCCACTGCACCTGAAGGAATTATTCCTACTCTCCATAGTTCTTTGATTGTATTCATCCCGATCAGAAGGTCAAAACCAAGTAGCTTTTCTTGTGCCACCAGTACATCAATCTTGACAGGACTTCTACCTTGCAACCAGAAAGCAATGACTTTGATCCCACAACATGCTCTGATTTCCCCATCTATTGTTGTTATGCATGCAGGTCCTTTTGTCCATGACTGGCATATCTCTCTGCTGGCTATAGACAGCAAACAACCAGTATCAAGCAGCGCAGTGACGGTTCTGCCATCACCCTGGACCCCCAATCACAGGTAGTGCCGTACTGGTACTGACATATCTCTTCTCACATTTTCTCGGACTGTTTCAAGACATATGGCCCACAGTATGGCAATGGTAACAGTGCATGGTATTGCATTGTCCTCACTCCCATCCCCTGTCATTTTGTCAGCTCTGACAATTTTTCATCATATGGCTAATACTTTCCGACATGAACGTCTGTACTTTGCATTGGCCGGGCCACTGCTGCCACCATTTCTTTCTCCACCAATAAGTCTCTCATAATTTCCCAGGCGTGAGCAAGCAGCTGGTCAGTAGACAGCATACTAGACAATGCACAAAGAACCTGCTTCACACTACATGGCTACCCGTGTACAAATGCGCAAACCAGCATACAGTCACTCATCCTGTCCAACGAAAACACGAGTTTCTTCAATTCAGCAAGTTATATATCCACTAATTCGGTGTATCGCAGGTGCCACTCAATGAGCTGTTTGTATGCCATAAATGAATCCATAGCAAAAACTGTAACTAAGGTAGTCTTTATCTGGTCATCACTGGATTTTGCGTTATCATCCAGTTGTTGGTAAACTGCAAATGCTTCACCAGGAGTCTCAAAGGGATCACGTGCTCTAAAGACTTCACTCCACATAGCCTGCAAACGAGTTCCAGCTTCTCTATCCATTCAACCACTAGACGACTGGACGCCAATCTGTCAAACTCGGGAATTAACTTTAAATTGAATTTGGGGGTCTGCCATCATCCGTCAATTGCCGAAATAGCTTGTGTTAGTCTTGTCTGGTTTTCACATGTCCGCATGTTGAGAGTGCCTCTCTAGACTGGGAAAAAAAAATTGGTGTTATATAGCTCTCCCAGACCCAGACCCACATTGACTATTGGCTTCAGGATGTTGGCTCTCCATGGTATCCTGTTCTTAAATTCTAGAAAATTTTATGAAATTAGGTGGGGGTTAACAGATAAATATATATATATATATATATATATATATATATATATATATATACAAATGTGTGTATATATATATATATATATATATATATATATATATATATTTTTTTTTTCCACACCATTCTTATTGTACATTTTTCTGTTTTAATTTTGAATAGAAATTGGAAGCCTGAAGAGCGGAGCGAAATGGGTTTCTTTTCCCCACCCTTGTTGTTGTGTTTTTTTTTTATTATTTAATATTGTTTAATATGTCTTGTAATATTAAATTTTATACTTTTATTTCGATCATTAAATTTTGTACCTACAAAAATATCTTTTAAATATATATATATATATATATATATATATATTAACCAAGATTTTCTAAAAAATAGTAATCTTCAAAATAAATTCATTCATTTGTGAATAAGTCCTAAAAGTTTCATTAAAATTTGACAATTATTTGATTTTTGAAAGAGTTTCAAAATTAATGTTTTTCACTGGAAATGGCGGTGTGAAAATGTCCATTACCAGCTCTGTTGCACTGTCAATAAAAAAAAAAAAAAGATTTTTATCACATATTTCGAACATTTTTTAAAAATAATTAATAAATAATTTGGTTTTTCCTCTTAATAACAACATAAACATTTTGATGATAAAACTTTGTTTTTTATTAAGTTTGGGGCCTTTTTCATCATGGTATGCTTTTTTTTTTTTTTTTTTTTTTTTCAGCAAATTATTCAAGGTACCTGTTATTATTGAAAATTAACACCTGCCACCATGTCACACATTCTGATATCAAGCAAAGTCTATTTTACTGTTGACTTTGCACTTAACCGTCTTAGTGCGCACTCATAGAACATTTTAAGACATTTTTGACACCAGATAACATTAATTTTAATTATTTTATCAGTAATATACACAGAAAAGACTAATGTGCTTTCACATCATGTTAAAATTAATGCTCATCTGGTATTAAAAAATATTCCACTCTAGTAGAACAATGGTTACTAAAAGGTAAATCATTTTAGAAAGACTAAAATAACTATTTGCTTACATATTGTTAAAATACAATTTATGACTCTTTAAAACTATTATTTAAAACACCTATGACCATGTCACACATTCCAATATCAAGCAAGATCTACTTCTCTACCTACTTTGAATTTTTGACCTTTTTTATGACCATTCTTCCACTAGTGGAACATATTTTAAGACAGTTTTTAATACCAGATAAGCATTAATTTTATTATCTTATTGATAATATGCACTGAAAAGATAAAAATACAATAAGTGCTTTAACATGTTAAAATTAATGCTTATCTGCTATTAAAAAACATGTCTTAAAATATGGCTAAAGATGCATTCCGAAAGCTAAGTAGAGTATTAAGAGACAGAAAAACTTGGTTAGAAACAAAGAAGAGTACTGAACTGTTATGTGATATCTGTCCTTCTCTATGGCAGTGAATGTTGGTTAATTTCCTCAAAGATGAAGAAGGGACTTGAAACAACAGAAATATGGTTCTACAGAAGGATGCTGAGGATACCATGGTCTGAACATGTTAGCAGCAATGAGAAAATGGAAACAAAAAGGAAACTTATCAAGAAGAGGCAGTTAAAATTTCTGGGGCATGTAATGAGGAAGAATAGCTTGGAAAATCTGATACTCACAAGACAGATTGAGAGAAAGAAGGACATAGGAAAACAGTATGTAAAATAGTTGATGAGCTTGAGTAAATGGATGGTAGAACAGTGGGAGAAATAGCAAAAAAGACAATTTATTAAGAGCTACAAAGGATAGGAAGATGTGGAGAGTCATGATTGCTTACATTTTGAAGGGACACTGCACATAAAGAAGTGGATTAATGGGCACTAAAATGTTAAAGATTACTACGTATATATTCTTCATTGGGAGTACAGTTTTTTTTTTTGTTTTTTTTTCCTTTTTTATCTAGTGTATAATCTTTTGTACTGTTTGTAGAATTAGGTACCAAACTGCTGTTTTTTTTTTTTTTTTTTCAAAATACCTCAAAGAATAAATCATTATCATTTAGGATATGACACAGTTTTGAACACTACAAGAAATCAATCACAAGAAATTCGAAAATCCATAACAGTAAATATCAAGGTAGACAACAACTTCTGTATAGTGATTAAACAACATTCATGTGAAAGATTGACACCAAACACTTGTGAGTACATTCTTCAAGTATGACAATGTATGCAATGTATTATTTAGAAGAGATTGCTACTAAACAAGCAGCTAGACTAATTTAGATAAAAGTAAAACGTTTTGCTCCTTTTTGGATAAAAGCAAATTTGTTTTTGTCTGTTGCAGGCAGCAAGAATTAGTCAGACAAATTTATAAAGACCAAGATTGTACAGAAAAAATTGAAAATATAGAGCAGAAACATGTAAGTAGATATTTGACACTCTCTATTATCATTTTTCTTGTTTTTAATCTAATAAATCTAATATGACTTTTATGAAATGAAGAAGTGGGTATTATTAATGTTTCATATCCTAAGAAATTTTGGGCAAATATAAATGAGACTTCTCTGATATAGGTAAGCTTCTAAAAAGAATACAATGGTTCCTCCTTTTGCAGTTTAAATTACTTGTGGTGAAACAACAAAATAAACAATTAGTAACTTTTACTGGAATAGTCACAAAGTGCATAGTAATAATACAAGTAATTTAAATGTACCAGAGAAGAGTCATAGTTTCATTTAAGTGAATATACTTGACTTTAGAAGAGAAAAAAAAATTCCTATGTTGGGGTTAAGATCTACAATAAGAAATAAATCCTGCTATCCATCAAATAACTTATTAACATATAATTGTAATATGATTAGTTATTATTGTTAATTACTTAATTTGCCTAATCTATAAATTAAATTGTATATAATTATATGGTAGCACAATGTGGTATACAAGCTAATAGAGAAAAAAATGAGATCTCTGAGTGGTCTGATTTAACATCCAGATGACACCAACTGCTCTAATATAAACAAAAAAAAAAAAAACTTTTCTCGGTATTGGATTTGATAAGGTAATTTATTGCCCACATAACCACAAATCCCAATGCAATTTTCCTTACACAGTTTTGTTTCTGATTCTGATCTGAAGATGCCAAATTTAACACATGTTGGCAAAACACGTCATTTTAAAAAAATGCTTTTCCACTTTGTCACATTATCTTTTGTTTGGATTGCTATTCTACATCCTATTTACTAACACACATACACTATTGTATCAGAAGTAATGAAAGTTCACCTTATCAGTGGTCAAGTTTTGTGATTTCTCATTTGTCAGGACACATATAAGAAAGATTGTATTAAACTAAGCATTACCACCAATACTAACGCTAAAGTGATCAATTTCTTAGACATTACATTCAAGTTGAGTAAGGGCCAGTATAAACCATGAACTAAGGATTCATGCAACCCACAGGTATGTTGACAAAAAATCCAACCTCTATAAAAGGATCCTTGACAATTTACACAAATCTCTACAATTTAGGTTATCAACCAACTCCAGTAACAAAAGAAATATTTGGCAATAATAAAATAAAGCATAAGAATACAGCAACCATGAAATTAGAGAAAGAAAAAATAGAGATAAAAGTAAACTAAAACAACACAAATGTAACATAATATGGTTCAACTCGTCTTACAATAACAATGTCAAAACCAATCTAGGTAGAATTTTACTAAATTTAATTCACAAACATTTTGGTCATTATCCATCACTAAAAAAGATTTTCAACAAAAATATTAAGGTAAGCTATAGCTGTATAAAAACATCAATTATATATCCCAACATAACAATAATATATTAAGCAAGCACACAAACAAAACACTAAATAATAATCGTACTAAAAGTTAATGCAACTGCTGTAAAAACCTAACTTGCCCACTAAATGTCAGTGCATGACTGAAGGCATAACCTACAGAGCTAGGTTCAGTTCAGATGATGTTAAATATTACTTTGTTTCCACCGAGAAGAGCTGGAAATCATGCTTTTACCACCACAAAACGACACTGAAAAATATCAACTGCAAAAACTGCACAACACTTACAAAATATGTTAGGCAATTAAAACCAACTATAAGAACCCAACCATTAGCTGGGAGATAATTGTGAAAGCTAAACCATACAATGGAAAGGGAGACAGATGTAACTTGTGTTTGTTGAAGAAGCTTATTATATTAAATCACTTAAATATCCCTAAGTTGTTGAGCATGAAAACCAAATTGATGTCTACATGTATCCATAAAACCAAACATCTGCTCAAACATATTGACTCTGATTAAAATAGATTTCACAAATATTAATATAATATGTAACACCTATTAATATTCATAGACACCATCATTAATAACATCTTTTATATATCGATACACATATATAATCCCATATTGCAATACTTGATTAATTTATAACAAGTGTATATGTAATTTCATCTTTTGTAAGTGTAAAGCTAGATTCTGAACACATTAGATGTATAGTTTTGACCTGTTATTATATTAACACTGAGTACTAAGTTTATTCCATTAGACAGTACTTTAAATGTTATAACTATATTTTATGCAAAAAAGAGTTATCCCCCTTGATACTTAATTGTTTATTCCATTTTTAATTTCAAATTTTTTCATTCAAAATAATTTTTAATTTTATTTTTTCAATTCTTTGTCTTTTAAACTTAAGAATTAGAATGATGTCAATGATAAATAATTACTTATATTTTAGGCAACAATAATTAAATAAACATATCTTAACACACAATTTTAAATCATCATCATCACAAGAATGCAAATCCCATAATGTTATAATGGTCAGAATTGTATTCAGCACCTGAAGATTGCTGGTTTGCATGAAACTATGTGGGATATTATGTATATTCACTAATATACACTTAATAGCTTTGTTATATAACATTGAGCAATGTATTTATAATGCCTGTGAAAGATTATATATATATATATATATATATATATATAGTGCCTTCCTCATTCTCGAGTATGAGCATTGCTTGTAATGCTTCAGAATCAATTTAATCTGTGAGCAGTATGGATGTGTTTTTTTTTTTTTTCTTTCTTTCTTTCTTTTAGGCCAGCAAGGGACCTACACATTTTGGCACAGCTGTTATATGATTGCATCCAGCCAACAGGGTCTGATTGTTGGCCACCATGTATTCTCAGGTGTTGTTTCCGATCTCCAGCTGATCAGCAAACCTTGCCTCATTCATGACATGTCATGCTGCATACAGTAAAATCTAAGATAAGCCTCTGTAAAGGGCTTCTTTCTTAACTATTCAATCCCACTCTGCTGAAGCAGATTCTTCCTCATTCATTACACATCAGCTCCCTATCAGTATCATATCCATACTATTTCTAGCATCCCTCTTCAGCAAAAGGGAGCGAATATATATATATATATATATATATATATGGCCTAAAGAAACCTTTATTGGTGGAAACCACAGTAGCAGAAAAGGTTAGTGTTTATTATATTTTAAATATTAAATAGCTCTGCACTTTCAATTTCTTTTGAACTGTGTATTGACAACTTTTTAAAAATATAACCATTTCTCAGACAAAATTATAGCTTGTCTGTATAAAACAGTTTTATATATATATATATATATATATATATATATATATATATAATACTTTCATGGTAATTGCTCCGATAAGCTGCTTTCACTGGTTCCCAGACTCCATGAATTCAAGCGCCCTACGAGGCTGGCATCCTGCTCCCACCCTTACACTGTAGAAACTTTTACATGTAGCCGTCTCTTCTACTCCAATAGCTTCATATCTCGCACCTCTCACCTGTGGAACACCCTTCCCAATTACTGTTTCCCTGAGAGCTATAATCTCCAACTATTCAAATGTAATGTCAATTGACACCTCCAGTTAACTTGATCTACCCACTATCCCTCTCCTCATCCTTTCTTCTATCACTCCTATCTGCTCTTGCTCCAAATCTTCTGCAACCCCCTGCATCCTAGTGGCTTCATGCCTTGCTCGGAGCGTAATGCTTAAAAAAATAAATAAATAGATAAATATATATATGTGTGTGTGTGTGTGATTTGTATATTCCTTTTCTTATTTGCATAAATCACACCATAAAAATTAGAGTTACATGGATTGAACAAATAATTAAAAAAAATAATAACCTGAATACAGGCAATACAAAAATACTAAAAAAAAAAATGTAATTGCAGAATCAAAACGAAATATCCAATGTAGGGAAATTGTAGAGAGGATAATATAATATGTAAGGCAGAAGTGACAACAAAAGCAAACTTTTGCCTTCCTGAGGCAAAGATTTACATCAGAGCAACTGGAAAAGAATTTAAAGAAAGGTATATGGAATCTGTTGCTATCATTCATGTATGAAAGATCCAAAAATAGCACCATGCTATCAAAACACATATGGAAACTAAAAAATAAAATGGAAAACACCAGTAATAGAATGTTTTTTCCCCCATTATGAGCATTATTATATCAATGATATAATAATACCTTAATACATGGATAGAGCAGAATGGCTGAAGGAAAAGGAGTGACAAACCTACTTCATTCTCAGGGAGAGTTTTATACCTTTAAGTAATACACAAAATTATATACAAGCATTTACTCCCCCACCCCCGGGTAAATTATAACATGTGCATATAACAAGCAGTGTGATAATGACAGAGAGACGTAGGGTATTACTTGTAATAATTCAAGCTACTGGAGAATTCTTCTAGGTTTCTAAAGTCATATTTGTATCTCCCAACAGGGAATCCAAGTGGGCTGGATTTATCTTCTATGTCATTGGTGAGGACATAGTTCTCAAATGGAAAATGCTGAGTCATGGGTATTTTCCAATATGTGGGCTGTGAGTCAGATAGTTCCATAGTTTGAGCAGGCCAGATTTATCATCTATGACTCTGGTTTGGGCATATTTTTTCCCCTAACAGAAAAATCGCACTATGGGCTTGTGAGCTGGCCTGTGATAAAAAAGAAAATGCTCTGGTTGATGCCTGGAAGCTAACTGATATCTGACCACTTTCATCAGTCTATGAATGAACTGATGTCAGTAAGTGGCTGTCATGTGACCCATGTGAGTTGATTTTAACCAAGGGGAGATAATTGCCTTTTGCATCCCAGCACTCAAACTTTAGTTAACACCCAAATTTTTTTTCCCCATTTGTTACTTAAAACTAAACACCTTTAATGTTACTGGTCATCATTCAAAAAGATCACTTTTGCTTGCATTGTGGCAGCAGTTATGTCATTGTACATTTTGCCAAATAGTCAAAAAGGGGGAATCTTTTAGTTAATTTAGAACATTGAAGGAAACATTTTTAACACAGACTTTCCTGCTGTTTATTGCACAAATAAAAGGTTAATCCATTACCTTAATAAACCAAGCATCTTAATACACATGTTAAATGATATGAATAAAATTTATTTAGTAAAGGAAAGGTTTATATCTACAGGGTGCGATGAGTAAATTGTCGCCATTTTATATTTTTAATTTTAATTCTGTTTTTGTTTTTTTTTTTTTTTTTTTTTTTTTTTACTGTACATTATGGTAGAGTCAGTTGCACACTGTCTGAGAAAAAGAGCATGATGACACAATTCATTCCACCAGAAATTTGGGAACAGAATGCTGTACTGCTTGGAATTTGTGTTGGAAGCTCCAATATGAACATTTCAGAGTTTATGGGTGTCAATCTGAAGACAGTGCAGAGGATTCAGAAAGAGCTGGATGAGTCTAATGGTTATTACGAAGGTACGGCATCTCAGAAAACTCACTCTAATCATTCTGATAGGAAAGATCTCCCGAATTTGTTGGTGTGGGCTTCAGACTTAATACAGAGGCCTACATAAAGTGCCTTGAGGAGTGCTGCCTTGGGTCAAGTGGGTGGCTGTTGGAAGACCCTATGTCTGGCAACAGGACTCTGCACCATGCCACACAAGCAGGAGAACCCAGTCATGGCTGCCAGACAATTTCTTCAACCACATCACCCCTTACATCTGGCCACTTAACTCCCCAGACTGCAACCCGATTGATTATTATGTGTGGGGCAGTTTGGTGAGAGACCAACAAAAGTCCAACTTATTTATATATTTTATATATTTGTATTAATTTTATTAATTAATAATTAATCAATATTTTTCTAAGATTTCTAATAGAAATCTTAGAAAAATATGCACTCTCTAGCAGGATTTGAACCCAGTAGGATCTTTGAGGTCAATAGGTCAAAAGCACATCAGATCTAATAATGGTTTCCCCTAGGGGGACACTAGTTTGAATCCTGACAGCGAATATTTTTCTAATAAGATTTCTCGAATATTCAGGTTGGTAGATGGAAATAAATAAATATATTGTTTAATAAACAAACAGAGCATCTACACAAATATGGGTATCCACTAAAAATAACATTTAAGCAGTAAATTAAAATATGTCTGATTAATAAGTGAAAAGTCCATTCCTAAAATAAATAAAAGTAAATATATATATATATATATATATATATAAGTGCTCAGTATCAGAGAGTAAATGTAAATATAAAAGTAGACTGGCATCAACACCATCTACAGTCTATTTCATGCTTCAAATCAGTCTTCAGTGTGTTGTATTTTGGCTTGACTATTTATATAAGCTGGTTAGTGGTGCATTATGGGTAATAAAGTCTATTGTATTATCCTGATTGTTATTGGGTGGATAGTAACAGTTGTTTTTCAAATTATTCTAGAGGCTATTAAGTGGAAATAATTGTGGATCTGAATGATTTTTTGTTTTTTTTCATATCACTCTCCATGCAAGGCATTAAAGCTACTAAGACAGAAGGGGTTACTGAGTGTGGAAGAACAAGAAAAAATGAGAAACATTAGGGAGTTAAAAGAGTAATCAAGAAGACAATACATAGTGATTGACATTGTATTTTAAATTTAACTTCAGGTTACATCTAGCCAATTCAATGGTAAATTGATGAGACATTGCCGCCAAGCTAGTACTGCACTTAAATTCATAAAGTCTAGGTACAATAGCGAAGAGTTAATCTGAACAATTAGCATGAAAGTATTTATAGAGAAGTCACAGAGATGGTTTGGAATTGTTAGTTTGAGATCTAGGTTCTAATTCTAATTGTGTTCGTTATATTCACTTATGTGTAAATATCCTTGGGAAAGGTGAGTCCACCTCTTCTCTCCCCTGCTATGGGTTAATTAGTAAGACTTTAATCACTAAACCATTATTATCTGAAAAAAAAATATTCTGAAATCTAAAAATATTTTCTGGCTTTAAATAACCTGCAAAATCCTTATTAGGTAAGAATCCAACTCTTCTCCCCCCCGTTATGAGTTAATTAGTAAGACTTGTATCACTAAACCATTATTATCTCAAAAAAAAAAAAGATTCTTACTATCTAAAAATATTTTCTGGCTTTAAATAACCTGCAAAGGGTTGATAAACTGTAGAAAATGAATGAATGAATCCGTCAATCCAGTCATTGAAATGTCAGAATTAAAATAATTCTATCATGAAGCAGTAAGGCAAAAAAAGAAATGTTTTTTCTCAAAAGGAATATTGTCTTCAATAAAAGATTTGAAAATTAATGGTCAAGTTTTTTTATGTGCATATCAATTTGTGTACAAATAAGCCAACATTTCAGTGTAAGTTGTTCTTTCTCTATTTTCCTTCCTCCTAAAAAAGAATTTTTGATTTGTTCTGAAATTGAAATATAGAATTGCACTTTTATAAATCTACCCTTCATCCATGCATTGAATACTTCCACCATATTTGGTCTAGTGTTCCTACTATATATGTTGAGATTCATGACAACATTCAAAGGGTAATTGATCCTGACCTGGCATTTCAACTTCAGTCACTTTCTCACTGGTGTGACATGGCTTTCCACTGTCTTCAAATATTTTCATGGCCACTGTTCTGATAAGATTTTTCATTAGTGCCTAGACTGCATGAATTTTAGCATGCTACTAGATTGGCAATTAAGTCTCACGATTTTGCAGTTGAACTCCCTTCTGATTTACTTACAATGTTCAAAAATTTAAATGCAATGTCAGTTGCCATCTTCTGTCTTCTTGGTACCTGTTCACAAATTGTCCTTTCTTCACTGCTCATTAAAGTTTTCTCATTTTCTTTCTCTCCCTGTAACCCTCTGTGTCCTAGCAGCATTATTGCCTTGCTTGAGGTGAGATGATTTAAAAGAAACAAAAAAAAAAACTTAAAACTGGAAGCTTCAATACAAACATTTCAGAGGACAGTGCAGAGAGTTTGGAAAGAATTGGATGAGTTTGATGGTGATTACAATGGTGTTTGGAGTGATGGCAATGTTATGCCTCCATTCATCTTCTCACAGGGCCTCAGACTCAACATGGAGACCTACATCAAGTGCTCTGAGTCAAGAGGATGGCTGCTGAAAGAACCTATATCTGGAAACCACACAAGCAGGAGAACCCATTCATGGCTGTCATACATCACCCTTTACATCTGGCCACCTAACTCCTCAGACCGCAACCCTCTTGATTATTATGTGTGGGGCACAGTTGAAGGAGAGACCAACAGAATTCCTTGTAAGACCAAAGATGAACTGAAGGCAATGATTATGGCAGCATTCACCATCTTAAATAGAGATTTGTAGGAGATTCTGGAAGCTGTGGTTGAAGCCAATGATATTTTTTTTTTTTTTTTGTTTTTATTATTGAATAAATTCACTCTTTAGTATTTGAAGATATTTTTAGGGAATTTTTTAGTAAATATATGTTAAAATTAGATATCAGTGTTATTTTCATTTTTGTGTAATTTAGATGACAATTTATCCATCGCACCATGTATATATTCTAATTCTTGGAAAAAAAAAAATATCAAATCCGTAAGTGAAAATGTAATTTCGGTCTAATGAGATGGGTATTAAAAACTTACCCGTTGAAATAAATTATAATTTATAATCGTGTTTTCAATGATGCATTAAGTTTTTTCGTGTGTGTGTGCGTATATATATATATATATATATATATATATATATATATATAATCTCACTGGTAGCACAATTCTGAGTTTCATGCAATCATCAGGTGCTGGTTGAAAAGTGAGTTTTTTTTTTTTTTTTCAGCACCTGATGATTGTATTGTGCATAAAACTCAGTGGTGTTACCGGTGAGGAAAAGAATGTATATCTATTAATATAAATTTTAGCTCTTTTATTATTCATCGAGCACTATTTTATTAGCATCAGCACTCAGTATGTGATACTTCATATTTACACACACACACACACGATGTTAATATTTTGTTTGCAGATGCCTATAAGATATGAATTTAAACAAAGCTGATCAAATGAAGATGGCTCTGCTTGTTCGGCGTCGTGTCTGTCTACCTGTTAAACACCTCTTGGAGATGGCTGCAGCTGCAGTAGTCTTTTGGGTTGTTGCAGTCAGAGCTATTCAAAAAAAATCAATACGTAAAAGATATAGACAAGGACAAAGTGGTAGTTATGGTGGCAACAGTTGGAGCTGGGCTCTAAGCAATCGTATAAAGGATGAAGAATTGCAAGAGGAAGAAATAACTGTGTATATATATATATATATATATATATATATATATATATATATATATATATATATATATATATATATATATATATAGAACGTATGCACATACATATATGCATACACACACGCACTTCTCCATTTTTAAGAGCTAAGAAGAAACTTCCTATCACGTTAACCTTCACTTAAAATGGTGAGAAATGTTGATCCATTAATGCATGTTTATCTTGCAATGAGGTGTTTTCTCCCCAAAGAGAAAAATTAAAAAAAAATTGGACATTCTCTCATTTGTCTTTGAATATCCACCTTCTGAGATAATTTATGGAAAAAAATTTTCTAAAAAAAAAAAAAAAAAAAACACTTCTATTGAAAACTTCATCTATTTCATGTTTTCTTTCTCTTGTCTCTTGATTCTTTTGAAATTTTAAGTTTTTTTTTTTTTTTTTTTTAAATCTGTAAAAGTACAGTTAAAAGCATGTCTCATTTAACCTGGCTTTACAGCCATTTTGTTTTATTTTATTTTTATTTTTATGTTAGTAAAATAAGTGATATATTTTGAGTGCTTGACAGTGGGTGGCAAGATTAAAGTTGTGTGGAACGATATAGATCCTAGATTGGCATGATAACAAACCACTTATTCTGGTTTTAAATATTATTTAGTATATTAGATATGTGCAAAAATTTCCATTAAAATTCAGTCAAGTTTTCAGTTTTTAAAAACTGTTGGCAACTTTTGCACAAGCCTCACACAATTTGGGTTACTTAATATGGCAACAGAAAAAAACACTTAGGAAAAGACAGGCTGAAATTTCTTGGACAAATGAGGAAAACTTAACCCTTACAAGAGCATATTGAGGGCAAGAGAGATAGGGAAGGCAGCAAGCCGCTTACCTGACAAGCTTGTGTGAATGGATGGCTTAGCTTAGTAAAGGGAGAAACACTGCCAAGAGCCACATAAGATGGAAAGTTGTGAAGAACAATGATTGCTTGTGTCCTGAAGAGAAACAGCATCCAGAAGAATGTGAATATTGTCTCTAAACTTTTTTTTTTTAACAAAATGTTTGCTCAATAAAGGGTCAAAGTGCCACTCAAGGTAGCGTTACTGAGTGAGGGTGTTGTATAGACACAAAAGGAGGAACTCAGAAGTGCAAATGATATGAGATAGCTAATGGATGAATCTAGACTTGAAGAGGTTAAGATTGGAGTGATCAGGGAATCACCTTCTTGATAAACTGTTCTACAAAGTTTTCAGGGACAAGCTGTCTAGATGAAGCTTCTTCCTTACAAGGAGAATGGGGATGATTTGTCCCAGTGCACGTCACAAGCATATTTTGGGTGTAAAGATCCTTATTTATGGTCAGATGATTTTATTTTGTTTCTGAAAGCTCCGCAAGTATTTTGTTTTAATATTAAGCAATGGTTAGTAGGCTCATATTATGAAACACTATGTCAGTAGTGCATGTATGGAATATGCCTGATGATTTTATACAGCCAACAAGGGTACATCAAATATTTTTCTTAAATATATATTAATAGATTTTAATATTTTTTTGGTTACATATTGTACAAAATAGTAATATATTCAAAACAGGGATAAAGACAACAGAGATGTGAACCATATATATATATATATATATATATATATATATATAAAACCCTTTAGCATTCAACCCAACCTGTAAATATCGGCTCTTAATGTCCAACCCACTGTAACCTGCTCTGTAAATATTGACTCTCAATGTTCAACTTGCCTTAACTCACATCATATATACTGTATAATATATGACAGCATCATTGCAAGTAACACAGGAAGTCACGCAAACAGTGAGACTTTCAGAGCTGATATTAATGGGAAAGGTCTGAGCATGTTGAATGCTAAATACTTAATCTCTTCTCTACCATCAGAATTTGCCTTGTCACTGTATACCATTTTAAAATGAACAAAATTGTTTTCTTTAAATATATCCTGTCAGTGATATCAGGAGATATATGACCAGGTAGCTTTTAAAGATCAGCATGCAATGTAAAATTGATGAGCCAAGTTCAAATTCCAGACTAGTTATGTGAGTTCAATTTCACAAAAATTCCCTTGAGAAAGCAATGAATTCATTCTCCTCCCAGTTATGGGTTAAATAGCAGAGTAAATTAGGCTCTCTTGTTTTATGTGACAACCGGTTTAGTTAGGTTTGAATATAAAACCATGGAAAAAATATTACATATGATTAAATCATTGCAAATAACACAAGAAGTCATGAAAACGGCGAGACTTTGAGAATTGGTCTTTACAGTGCTGGAATATGTGGAATACTAAGGGTTTAATGTAGAACACCTATTATCAGGAAACTCACTTCCTACAAAATCAACATATTGCATTACATACTGCCACAGGGGCACTGGGATCATTACATCCTACACTTTGTCAATGATTGACACAATGTAAACAGGTATAATGATTTATATTTTTTTTTTCTGTCTGAATTTCTGGGACAACAAGTTAAGATTATTTATGCGATTTACATTTGGACTATTGCATTCTTCTTTGTTTTTGCTATTACAACATTTTGGCCATTGTACCATCTGGCCTTCGTCCTTTCATTGCTTTTGGTGAAGTTTAAAAAAAAGGGCAATAGAAAGCTAAACCCAGATAGATAAACAACTGAGGGATGAAATATTGTGATAATAAAAACAAAGATGAGGACAATAGTCCAAATCAAAATAGTTTAGATAGGGATCTAGGTGCCTGTGTGTACATTAGATATCATTTCGGTTCTTTGCTTTAAATGTCTTATGAGATTTATGGAGAATTTCTTATTTTTCTCAATTTTTTTTCGGCTGTACAAAGTAGCAAATGTAATAAAAACTAAACTAATTTCTCAAATGTTTGTGTAGCCTGTTCATAAAATGCAAGAAGTAAATAAATGTACAAATAACACGCATATGATTGTCATTTAGATTGTTGCTGTGAAAATTGAGTTGTTACTTTGATGCAGCTCACTTTAAAGAAGTCCAATAACAATACAACCCTCCATGAAAAAAAAAGTATAACCACCCCTGCTGTAGTGAGTACATTATTCACTAAGTACACTAGACACATGAATATGTGCTGGACCAGGGGTTCTAATTCTTTTTTTGCCCAATGCACCCAGAATGTCATTGGCACCCTTTCTAAGATTGTCTGACTCAAAAGATGTATTCCAAATAATGTACCTATGTTATTGAAAATCTTCGTTCTTTTCCATATTAGTACAGACTAACAGCATGGCCCGGTGTTGCCCGTGCTTGATTCAAAAATCGTACGACTCATACAGCAATCGTTATCACTTGACTTAAAATATTTTTGCCAAGTTGCTTGGTGGAAGAAATCGGCTGTGTTTATGTCGGTTCCGGTTAGCATTGTAGTCGGTTGGCAATATCTTTTGGTTGATGACTAAAAATTAACTTCCGCATTTTGACTGTACACATGGGTTTCATTTGGACACTGTGTATTTAAAGTAGTTTCCAGTTATTATTTTTAGTTAGGAGGACTTGTGTATGTCTATCTTTCATTTGTTTTACTTTTTGTGTATCGTTCTCTGAAAAAAAACACTGAGTCACCGGAAGTTAACGTCATTCGTTCTGTTTTCAGACGTTTGAGTAGCCGGCAGTAACTTTCGGCCAGGTGCGATACCCTTACTTGTGCTTTCAAATTGATTTCATGCAAAAACAATTGTTTTTCCAATTTTTGGCGCTGTCAGAACCACTGCTGGGTAATTTTATGTAGTCCTGTGGAGTTTTGAAATCAGTTGAAAAATGTAGGAAATACGATCCCATATATAAACGAACACACACACACAATCTGCGTTTTATAATAAGATACGTTTACATCGATTATTTTTATAGAGGAGTTTTACAGATTTAATAGCAATAGAAAATGTTGATGGATTTTAAAACTTTAATACATGTTCAGTAATTGGTTTTAATTAACTAATTATTAAATAAATAAACTGAATCCTACTTCAATAAACAAAAAGTTCAATAAAAGGTCAGAATATGTTTTCCTTTTGATTTAAATTAAATTTAAATTTGAACAAGGGAATGACTCCTATCCAAAATCTAGGAGGAGAAAGCCAGAAGATAGAGGTCACATTGACAAGATCATTGAGTAATCTTGAAATGAATCATTTTTCTCCACAAATTGTAACAATGATCAATCATCATTTTCATACAAAAAAAAAAAAAAAAAGTCTGTGACACACAGCAAGGTGCAGGTAATTCAGCGAGTATATAATCCAATGTACAAACTGCTTATTGAAACTTGGCACAATGTTATTTTCTTTATTTCTGTGGTTCTCAGCCTTTTTTGCCCAATGCACACTTTTCACCATATGTCAGAATATCATTTCCCCACCTTTCCAAGATTGTTTGACTCAAAAAGTGCATTATAATATGCATAACTAATATGCAGATATTATTGAAAATCTTCATTCTTTTCCTTATTAGCAAATATGCATTAACAAATCTAGTGGCAATACAAAATGTTGATGATTTTTAAAATTTAATACATGTACAGTAATTTGTTTTAATTCATAACTAATTTTTAAATAAATAAACTGAAGCATACTCCAATAAACAGAAAGTTCAATAAAATGCCAGGGTGCTGTAATTCAATAAATAAAATTCTGTAAATAAGAAAAAGTAAAAAAGACTCCCCTCTCCGCCGGAAATACTGATTTGGAGGGTAGCTGGTTAAGAATCAATATGCTAGACTAACTTGAACTTAATACCTAGAATAGATTACATAAAAACTAATAAATCATAATCAGTGATATCCAATTATGTATTCACAGTCATTAGCTTGTGAAGCTGTTATGGCAATAGATCTTTGCTCACCATGCATCATGACACAAGTTTAGGCCGCCTTCTATGTGACATATCTCATTAGGATGTAGGCAATCATGGCTCTCCACAACTTCCTATCCTTTGTATAAGTATAGGCAATGTTTGTTTCCTTACTACACCTCCCATTCCCTGTTCTGCGATCCATTTATGCAAGCTCAAATGTAAAATGTTTTGACAATAAAAATAGCAAAATTTAGTTTCTGAATGTTTTCTCACCTCTTATTTAATCAGACATTTGTATTTCTGCATTTGGTATCTTCATAGTTTCACTAACTGATCTTTCACTTTCTTCAGCATTAACCTTTTCATTCATCAACAAGTGCAGTCAGATCGCTTCCATATGGCTTCATCACCAATTATTCAGTTTCATTAAATAGCTTTCTAAGTTTGGCTTAAATTTTGTTCCTGATAGAAAACAAAATTACATGAAGTATCCTGACCTGGCATCTCAACTTCAGTCACTTTCTCACCAACGTGACATGGCTTGCCTCTCTTTTCTACAAATATTTTTATGGCAATTGCTCAGAGGAGATTTTCTCTTTGGTGCCTCAACTGCATGAATTTAAGCATGCTACTGGATTGGTAACTAGGTCTCACCATTCTACTGTTAAACTAGCTAAATGCAACCATATGCTCTATTCTAATAATTTCTTTTTTTTTACACTACTCACCTATAGAGCTTCTTTCTGATTTCTTGCTTCCTTGCCGTCTAGAATGTTCAAAAATTTAAATGTAACATCAATCGCCATTTTCTGTCTTCCTGGTACCTGTTTGATTATTGTCATTGCACCTCACTATAGCCTTCTCAGTTTCTTTCACTCCCAGTAACCCTTTGTATCCTACTGGCTTTATTGCTTTGCATTGAGTGAAACAATGTGTGTACATTTACTCTGTGTGTACACCCCTATATATATCTATATATATATATCTATCTATCTATATATATATATATATATATATATATATATATATATAGCTTTCATAGTTACTTCTGTATATTTTCTCATCTAGGTAATGAGAAAAAATACGAAGGCATGTCTTCTAGCTGCTGCTTTTACTCAACAGAAAAAGAGGAAAACCAAAGATAACAGGTGTCAGAGACAAATAAACATCTCTGTTAAATTTTCCTACTTTGTCAAAATTACCAAATTTTTTGTTACCAATTTTTCCTTAATGAATTTTCCAGTCAATGTGTGTCTGTGTGTAAACTACATTTATCTCAATTGTTGCCAAAAGTAACAATTTTAAGAATCAAACTTGAGAAAATGTAGATCGGAAAGATAATAGAAAACATGCCTTTGATGTTTCTTAGGCGAGGATAGAAAATGCATCTTTGAAAAAATAAGAATGTTATTTTTAAAGTTTGCAGGCAATGATAAAATATATTAAAATTTATTTGGTTTTTATATTGCTTGGCTTTATATTAAAAGTTCAATTTGGCAACCCTGTCCCTTTACTTTGGTATCTCTGACATAGATGGCTAGAAAATGTACGACTCTTAGACATTTTCTCAGATGTCATCAGATTTGTGAACTTAATTTAAAAAAAAAAAAAAAAAGGAAAAATGTTCCCAGACCAAGTCCTTCTCTGTGGTGCTGTCAAACATGAATGATGTTTTATTTCCAGTGAAACTTCAGATTTTTGTGCCTGTTTCAAAAGACATTGAACTGTTTCTGATAAAATATCAGAGCGATAAATCATTGCTTCTTTTCCTTGCAGAAGATCTTTTAACATGATAGTGATACTGTTAAGATTTGTAAAGGAAGAGCACACTAAAAAGATAAAATTTCCAAACTGAATTTGTCAAACCCAAACATGCATAAAGATGCTTCAAAGATCGAGTGTGGATTTCTGACAGATAAGGCTATCCAAAAAAGCAAATGTGTCAATAAAAGATCTGTTTGCATGCAGAATTGCAACAAAGACAATGTTCATCACCATCATTGAGAAAAGGTAAAGTCTCCTCTTAGATACCCTCTTGAAAGATCACTTGCATAGTTGAACCCTGGATCCATTTGTGAAAAAAAATCTGCTATAGAATACAGTTTAATAAGATGTCTTTCCCAAATGATGGACAGAAAAACAAATCGGCAAGTCTGTGATGACCTCATCAGTCAGTATGAGTTCAATGAGGAGGCTGCTGGAAATATTGCTTTCAAGAATTTCAGAAAGCATAAAGACCATCTGGCCACCTTCTACTTTTTTTTTTTTGTCTAGCAACAAAGAATATTAAAAACTGAAAAGTTGTTTGCAGATTGCTGGTACTCTCTCATGGACTGACCACAGTGGAGAGAGGTTTCTCAGTCAATAAAGAAATTACCACTGACAATATGAAATGGCAGACTCTGGTCACACAGCACATTATCACAGACTATTTGGCCACAGTTGGAGCTGCTGGAAATTGTTCCCATGACTATGACTCTTCTCTGCAGTGCTTCCAATGCCAGAAATGCATATGGCCAATACCTTGGGGCTGCAAAGAAAAAATGGCAGGAAGAAGCAGCTGGACAAAAACAGAAATTTGTGTTTATGGAAATTGAAGAACTGAAGACCAAAAAACACAAGCATGAATGTTACACAAAATTTGTTCATGTCAGATGAGCAGACTCAGAACTTCACACTTATTACAAAGTCCAATGCCATGTGAAGATCTGCAAAGAGATACCAAAATTGGAAGAGTAGCTGAATGCTAAACTTCTATTCCCTTTTTGGCCTTGACCTACATTTTTGTATTATTCAAAATAAATATTGCTTTCCTTCTTGATAACTAAACTGCATGCATTTAAGTGTACTACTAGATTGGCTACTAGTTTTCATCATTTTACTGTTAAAATGACTAAATGTAACTGTAAGTCAGTCAGTTATATGCTATGCATGTAATGGATTTGACTGGAATTCAAACTCGGCTCTCCAATTCCTTAATCCGAGCGACTATCCATTATATTTACTTACATCCTAATATCTTTGGGAAAGGTATGAATCCTCTTCTTCTCCCACTAGATATGGGTAAATATTAGGATAGACCAGGTTCTATAGCCTTGGATAGCAATTGGTCTACCACAGAAAAAAATGGCGACCTATTGTGGAAAAAATTCTGCCTCATTAGTCATGCATCAAAAGATACATGATCACCTAAGCATATATCACGCATGGTACATGACTGACTGAACTGTAAGTTCTTTTCTAATAGTTTCTTTTCTCACTTTCATGCCTGAGCAACTCTTTCCTGTCACCTACTATCTAAAAATTTAAAATTTCTGTCTTCCTGAATCCTTTTCTCTCATTGTCTTTTCTCCTCACTAAAGTCTTCTCTTTCTTTTCCACTCTGAGTAACCTTTTGCATCCTAGTGATATTATTACTGGTCTGAAATACTTTAAGTAAAAGAAAATTTCATATCATTAAATCACAAGAGAGAAATTGTTAAATATAAACAACACGATTGATTGGTTAGAACAGGGGTTGTTAAACTATGACCCACAGGCCAAATCTAGCAGGTTGTTCTATTTCATCCCACCAACAGATCATGCATAATATGGTATAATTCTTAAATAATGAGTACTCACAGATAGCATCAAAAACTAGCTTAATGGCATTATCACTTTGCTTGGTGTGAAAAGATTTAAAATATTAAAAAAAAAAAACAGCAGATAAAGAAGCTTGATATGAAACTTTCTGTTGTCAATAATGATATTACAAGTGTATCAATCTCCCTCCACTCTATAAAGACATAAGATGTTTTCCTTTGCCTAAACCAAAATAACCTGAAAACCTACAATGTGTTAGATCTAGACTCTCATGTGGATGTCACACATGGCATCCAATTCATTCAGAAATCATCTATCATCTATCATCTATATACAACTGTTTTCTCAAATCAATGATTAAAAAATGGCTTCAAGTGCATGAATCTTTAAGGTCTTAAAGAAAACACTCCTTCAATCAGATCCTACAGACTGGTGCTACAAAATCACATAGAGCTTTATCAAATATCAAAACCCACATTGCTTGAAGACTTCCAACAACAGTAGCATCTAAAAGCACATGTTGCTAGAAGAGAAAATAATATAATCAAAATGCTGACTTTTCCCACTACCTGAAACAGTTTATACTTGATAAGCCTGTAATACTAACTGTTCGGTTAATGAATGCTTAGTGTTTCCTTATAAAGAAATGGCTAATCTTATTAAATATTAAGCTTTAATCTTATGGAGGTAATAATTTGAAATAAATTAATTATAATTTAATTTCTTAGAACTTTGAATGGACATGTTGTCTCTCCTTTAATTCAGAGCACCACAAATTATACTAACATTTGTTTAACAAGTTGAATGCATGTGAAACATGATTAACCAATGAAAATCAAAAAACACAAAAGTAAAAATACCAGAATTTCTTTGGTTTTTTTTTTCCATATCTCATTCTCTGATGAAGCTTTAATAAAAGTGAAACATGTTAGATTGATAAACATTTCTGATTTGTTCTTTCTCTTACTATTGTAAGTATACAGAACTAATACTTCAAGTTATCAAATAGTCTATTATTTACATTATTCAGACTATTGTCCTCATCTTTGTCGCAACAATGATGAGGATAATAGTCTGAATAATGTAAATAATGTACATAATACCTCATCTCAGAAACATAGACAGATATCAAATAGTCTCTTTGTGCTTATAGTCTATACTTTAATCTCTGTGGATAAAGAATAATTCTTGTAATTTTTATTTAATGTGCCAATAGTTGTATATGATCCCTCTAGATTTCACTGTATTGAGAAACGATGATCATTCATTATTTTCTCTTCATCATTCTTTCAGAAACTCCATTTAGCTGAGGTGAATGCACTATTTTCATCTCTGGATGAAAGGAGAAAGGTAAGTCAAAATTTCCTTATGGTAAAGAAAATAACATCAACAAAAAAGTGTTGTTATTTTTTTTTTCTTTAATGGTATTAAATCAATATGACCATTTTAGAACATTTATCAGGGAGATTTGAATAAAAAAAAAGAGTTTATTTGAACATGCTCAGAAATTATAGTCATGTCAATTTGATCTGACCTGATATGTAAAAGATGTATATGTGACACCTATTTTACCAGTTAGGTCATGGAGACCACTAACAGCAGGAATTAAAATGTAACCATACAGCTGAAATCAAAATGAAATAAAAGTTAAAAAATTAATGGATAATTCTTCATCTAAAAATGTACATGCACAATGTGTGTGTGAATTTGATTTATAGATATTGTGTGTGAAGATGGAAATATATTGAATCAGTTGCTTAGTCTACTGTTAAGAAAGTTGATTCACTGTATCATGCTAGACAATGTTTTTCACCAGAATCTATCTTACATATTTATAAATCAACCGTTCGTCTATGCTTTGAATATTGTTGCCACACATGGTCTGGTGCTCTATTTATAGATTCTTGATAAAATCCAAAGAAGAATCAGCAATATTATTGATCCTGACCTGGCATCTCAATTTCAGTCACTTTTCCACTGCCATAAAGTTGATTCCCTATGCCTTTTTTATAAATACTTTCATGGTAATTGCTCAGATGATCTTTCTGCTATGGTACCTAGACATTATGAATTTAAGTGCAGTACCACATTGGCAAACAAAATCTCATCAGTTTACAATTGAATTGGCTAAATGTAACAACAAGTTCGATGCTAACATTTTCTTTTATCACACTTCTCACTTGTGGAATTCTTTTCCACCTCAGTGCTTTCCGGCCAACTTTGATCTTCAAAAATTTAAATGCTATGTCAATCATTATCTACTGTCTTCTTGATCCCTCTTCTTTCATTGCTTTCACTTCTTAATAATATTTCTCTCACGTTCAATAACCCCTTGTGTCTTAATGGTTTTACTGCTTTACTTGGGGGTGAAACAAACACACACACACACACACACACATATATATCTGAAACATTTTATACAAAGAATTAAATAGCAATGTTAATGTGATTAATGGTGAAATCACTTCACTAACAGAACTTAATGAGACATTAACTTACTATCAATTACTTGAATAATAAGATCCTTGTATTCAAATTGTTGTCAGAAGACACATGGCAAGAACTTTGACAATTTCAAATTATCGTCCTCAGGGCACTTTTTAGAATATGCTATTTATTGACAGTTTTGGAGTATGTGATGTTGCAACACTGGAATTCTTGTTAAAATTGACCAAGTGAATTTTTTTTTTATTATTATTTAAGGAATTGATAGTAAGCTAATGTCTAATTAAGTTCTGTCAGAGATGTGATTTCACCATTAATCACATTAACATTGCTGTTTAATTCTTTGTATAAATTGTTTCTTTGATATAAAATATAAGCTACATACATACATATATATATATATATATATATATATATAAATATATATATAAAGAAAGAACAGTAAGATATATAATCCGGTGTTCTTATAGATATTTTTACAAAATAGTGCTCAATGTAAATTTACAGAGCATTAATATTATAAATTAAAATTCGCTTGAGGATGAAATGGAACTAATGTCTTTAATTTAATTGCAAAATTAAATTCGTGGCTTTTAGCTTCCATTTTTGAAACATGGTTAGAACTGTGTAGCGGGAAAAAACATTTTAAATCAATTAATTTATAATAATTATATATATATATATATATATATATATATATATATATAGGTAAGCAAATGGAGTATAATTCCACTGTATGTAGCATTTAAATTTTAAAAAAGGGTTCAATACAGAGTGAAGCTGAATATTATTTATTATATGACAATAAAACAAAAACATGTTAAAAATTGCTACACAAAAGCTTTTGTGTTTCGGCACTAAAGTTGTGCTTCTTCAGGCAATGATAAATAACTGGTAAGTAAAAAATTATTTTTAAATTTCAAAAACAGATAACAACAAATTAAAATGAGGCTTGTGTGTTTACCCTGATTAACCAATTAGTTGTAAGACTTATGCTAAATTAAAAAATAACGTGTGTGTGTGTAATTTTTTTTCAAAAATCATTTAACCCCTAGCAACATGATAAAACCACTAAAATGCAAGGGGTTACTAATGAGAAAGAACAATAAAAAGAACAGGGTTCAAGGAGACAGAATATGTTGATTGAAGTTGATGGTAAAACAAGAAGCTGGAAGAGTGAAGGAAATATTAGACTAGAACTTAAGAGTTAACTTACAAATTTCATACAGCCAAGATGAAAATGAATCAAAGAATCACCATTACATAGGAGGAAAAGAAAACCAAAACCTAAAGATCAGAAAAAATTAAAAGTATTCTTAGAAAGTGCTTGATGGTATGGGAAACAGTAGGGCCTCAGCAAAGGAGTATAACTCCAATAGTTGCTCAAATAAGCCTCATAGTCATCAGTGATTATCA
>CAHIKZ030000038.1:832500-895000 GCA_903632075.3 Acanthosepion pharaonis
ATAAAAATGGACATTAAGTCAACACCCAGAGGCAACAGTCTGCTTCATGGCCTGACGATTGCATTTAGCATAAAACAGACTGTTACCTCTGGGTGTTGATTTAATGTCCACTTTTATATTTGCATATGCACTATCCTTGATATTGAGCACTTTAACCCATAAATATAGCATGCCTCAAAACTATATTTTATCATATATATGTGTGTGTAGGGGGGATGGCATGAAGATTGTATTCAAGTATGAAACAGACTGTCGCCACTCAGTGTTGAGCACTTTTACACATGAATTCAGCATAACTTAAAACCATACTTTTTTAACATATGTTTGTATGTGTGACGTTGTGCTTATATTTGTTACAACTTAGAGCATATATAAATACAGATTCATGTGTGGGCGTATATGCAAAGAAATATTTTTATGCAGAGATGTAAGCACATGTTGTTACTTCATGAAAATGTTAATATCCAAAGTTACTGAATTTTCAAATTTGTTGTTAAAATTCCATTAACAAAATAAAACCAATTTTTACTTTTTCTTTATATTCATTACTGTTTTAACTTTTCGTTATATGCAATGTAGAGTATATGGGTGTGTACATGGTTTGTGCATCTATTCAATACACAAATTTTACTGGCTGAGCAATGGTCTGTATTGTCTGTCCTTTTTAAAAAGAAAAACAAAAAAAATAATCAAATGTTTGTGCTTCAGCTTCAGTGTAACTACTACCACAATCAGCATATGCAAGATTCTTGTTTGTACTAATACTACTACTACTTTGTGGGCTGTCCATAACTGCATTGCAACTGCTATTATTTTCTATAGCAATACTCTGCACGAAACTGCACTGTGCACCTGTTATGGTTTCATATCTCTCCATGTGGACAAGTCCTGGGTATGATGATAAACTACATCCAGCAGCAAGGTCTCTGATCGAGAGATTAGAGGTTTTGAGGAACTTGAACCACCCTCTGAATTGCTGTTGTTCCCAGGTCCACCCTGATTCAAAGTGGTAGCACTTGTTAGGGTCCCAGCTATGGGCAAATGATGAACCCCCAAATAAAAATCAACAATATATTTTTATAATAAAATGACCAACAATACATTTTTATAACAAAAGGACAATCAATGCAAAAATAAAAAAAAATATATAAAAATAGATTTTTGTATTAAATTTACCAGCAATATATTTTATGATCTATAAAATATATCTCTAAAAAATATTACTCTAAAGTATAAAATTATGTACAAAATATCTAGTTGAATGCATAAAATTACATACTAAATATTTTGATTTCAGCATTAAATAACCCATAGGGATGTTAATATGCGATTAAACAAAATCAACCAACCAATGAAGCAACCAACATGAAAGAACTGTCAGGACACTAATCCGTATAATATCCTACAGTTTGTTAAAGAAATCAAACTGTATTCCAAAATATAACTTCAAAAAAACAGCATGAAATGCACATCACTGCCTCTAGTAATCATGTCCGCTCAAACATGGATATGCACGAAAGCTGTGTATCACCTACCATATATTGAATTATTTCTCAGATCTCACATCTCCCAATTTGAGCGGTGTAGGGAGGTGCTTATGACCAAGTGTGTGGGCTTCTCCGTTGTGCTGCGTTGTCCAGCAAAATTCACACAAACGGCCTTGTCAAACTCTCTCTGCTTCACAGCCATCTCCGCCACCACCACTAGGATCGATAAAAATGGAATAGAGAGCGAGAGAGAAGATGGCAATCTTGATGCTCGGATGTGAGCGGGAGCTGACAACTATTCAGTTGTGAATGCAGAATAATGTGTATCATTTTTATTACTTCCAAACTCCCAAGAAAATTAAATTTTGGCATGAAATGACCCATAAGAAAACACCAATAATACATATAGTAAAATGACCACCAATACATTTTATATTTAGTTGAGGCCATAAAATCGTGTTTAAAATTATTTATATTTTGGCATTAAATAACTCATAGTGGTTGATATGCTGCTAAACAAAATCAACCAAAAGCCATGCAGAGGGAAGTGCATGCAGAATGTGTATGTTATTTTCGTCTAGATGCTGTCAACAAATCTAGTTCATTCGATATTCTTTGATAATGATCACTACCGTGAATATATCCATCACAGGTGAATGTACTTTACCTGTGATTTTAACAAATAACAAGAAGAAATTTTGTAATGATATTACACATATAAAATAATGAAAATTTTGTTTCTCTGTGTTTTCTTATACCCAATACTTTCTGAATATCAAATAATTTAATTCCCTGAGATGATGTATTGTCAGTTATTGTTAATTTTTCAACTCCTTTCTTTCATCTTAATTTCTATAGCTTTATTTCAAATCTTGCACTGTCATTCTACTGTCATTAATAAGAAAATCAGGTTGGAAAGAAAGAATAAGCCTCTAGTGAAGCTCATATTTCTTTTTCTGGGGAAGCCTGTGTGAATGTGACACCTGTGTTACCAGTTAGGTCATGGAGATCACTTGCTACAGTAATTAAAATGTAACCATGTAGCTGAAATCAAGGTGAAATAAGAGTTGAAAAATTTATTGATAATATCTCATGTAAAAATTTTAGATAGATTATATCTGTAAAAAGACAATACGAATAAAGAAAAGAGGAAAACTTAGCTGGCATGTTTCATCCTCTGAGGATGAAACGTTGATTAAGACAAGTTTTCCTTTTGTCTTTATTCATAATACATCATCTAAAAATTTCAACATAATAATACTTTTAAATATTACAAGTTTATCTTCCTCCTTAAGTAATATATAATGAATTGGGATGTTGGTAAGAAAATAAATGTTAAATTTCAATGACTACAGACACTGATATCCATGGCTTAAAGGCTGCTGTTAGAATATAAAAAAAGGCTTTCCAAAGAAAATGGGTGAATTCGTCTATCTACTATCTCTGATCAATATGGTTGATTTATTCCACCCTAAGCAAGGCAATAAACCCACTAAGATGCAAGGTGTTACTGAGCATGAAAGAAACTAAAAAACATCATTGAGGACAATAGAAAAAACAGAATTTGACAGAAGATTCCGATTGAAGTTTCATTTAAATTTTTTGAAGATCATAGCGGACAGGAAAGCAAGAAGCCAGAAGAGAGTTCCATTAGCAAAAAGTGCAAATGAAGAAACTATTAGCATAGAACTTAAAGTTAAAACAATGAGACTGACATGCCAGTCTAGTACTATACTTAAATTCATGAAGTCAAGGTACCAGAGAGGAAAGTTCATCAGAATAATTACCATGAAAATATTTGTAGAAAGCTGTGTTACAGCAGTAGGGAAAGTGACTGAAGCTGAGATGTCAAGGCAAATAACATTGCAGATCCTTCTTTGAATTTTATCAAGAATCTTTAGCTATATTGCAGAAGCATCAGACTAGATATGGCAGCAGTATTCAATTCATAGATATTGCAATAAAAAATAAAATAAAAAAATAAAAATAAAACTACTTTTAATCAAAGTAGTAATAAAACTTATTTTTTATTCTTTGAAACTTGGCTTAAGTATTTGGTATCAATGCACCAGTTCAACTCGGGAGATTATTGAAGTGTCATGTTGAGTCTTTTGTGGCACATCTGAACAAAATAGAATTTAGCAGTGCCTATCTCCTCTCTAAGGAATATAAAACAAGTTGTACTAGATTACATGGAGATGTGCTGGTAGTGTAATGGTCAGTGCCTCAGAATAAGTAATCAGCAAGCCAGGTTCAAGTTTCAGTTGAGTTCACTACATTCACTTTCACACAAATACCCTTTGGAAAGTTATGAATCCACTGCTTCTCCCAGCTATGGGTTAAATAACAGATCAGATCAGCTCTCTAGCCTTGGTTGGGAACCAGTCTAAGAGAATGGCAACTCTGAATTGAAAACCAGATATGTAACACTGCCAAGGTACATAACTAAAAAGCCATTGAAGTGTTTATGGCATTCACAACTGAGGTCAAACTTAAGAAAAACAAATCTATGGTACTAATTTGTCCTCACTAATTGGAAGAAATGCAATCGGTCAGCCTTAGAAGTTCCACTCACACTTTAGAATTGGTTACTCATCTCTTAAAGTGATTGTCAGCCAGCACTCGAGTACCCAATACTTTATTGCCATTTCTCCCTGAGATAGAGGAGAATGTAGTCAGGCTTTTCATTTGAATACAAAAGAACTGGGTTTACCGATTCCATTTTTATTTCTCCCTGAGATAGAGGAGAATGTAGTCAGGCTTTTCATTTGAATATAAAAGAACTGGGTTTACTGATTCCATTTTTATTTCTCCCTGAGATTGAGGAGAATGTAGTCAGGATTTTCATTTGAATACAAAAGAAGAACTGGGTTTACCGATTCCATTTTTTGAACCCATTTTTTTTATTTTAGCCATTAACATAAATGTTAAACGAATAGTCATAAAGTAAGTTTTCTCCATTATTTACATTATTCGGACTATTGTCCTCATCTTTGTCAACATATTTATTACATTGTTTTGGCCGTTGTACACTCCGGCTTTCTTCAGGTGTTTGGAATGTCGAACTGAACCCTTTATTTCGCTCACTGGGGTAGACTGTTCTAGTTCCACATGCCATGTCTAATGGATGTCAGTTATCTCCTGTTAATTTCTCTCTGAAAGTTCTCCACTGCCTTAACCGGGTATTGAACTCACACTCTTTGGGTCCTGTCACTGGATCTAACTAACGCCTTTATCCACTGTGCCATGTCACATAGCACAGTGGATAAAGGTGTTAATTAGTTAGATATGGTGCTACAAAATCACAAAGCAAGAACTGTACCAAATAACAGAAACCACATCACTTGAGGACTTTCAACAGCAGTAACAGCTAAAATGGATAGCACATGTAACTTGAAGAGAAAATAATAAGACATAATCACAGGTTGACATTGCACACTACTGTAAATAAAAGGTTGGGAAGGAAACCCCATCAATACTATAAAGAGCACTAAAAGCTACTAGACTTGAGAAATGTATTTCCTGAGAAATACTTTTTAGAGAAAAATTTTATAAATTTCAATTGATAGCAGTAATGAATACTTGGTCAATGGATGCTGGATGTTTCCTTATAAGGAAACAGCTAATATTACCATTAGTATCTTCTGTAATAGATCAGTTTGCATCTTCAACAAATTTAGATGTCTTTATTTTTTTTTTTTTTATTGTTTCGTAATCCAGCCTATGGGTTAAGTAGTAGGGCAAACTAGGCTCTTTAGCTTTGGTTGATAACCAGTCTAGAAGATTAATTCACAAGCTGAGAAGACTGTATCATAGGTTTCTCTTTAGCAAAGCATAACACCCACAAACCAGATTTACAGTGAAGATCTTGGTAGCAGGATGTTAGAAGTGGATAATGGCAGAATGTAACTGACCAGATAATTGGTATTGAACTGCAATGGCATCATGCAAAAGATCCTTCATACTGGACAAAGGATGGAAATTGCAGAAACACCTGGAGTAGTCCCTCATGTCTCTGAATATATATCAAAATATATATGATCAAAACATCTAAAAGTGTCCTCCCAACAGATGACGACTTACTCAGCTGAAATACTTACAATGTTTAGCCTAATTGTACCAATTTTTATATCCTTTCCTTATACCATATTGTTGTAGAGTAGTTTCACAGTGGAGGCTTGTATTTCCCTAAGTCGGTCCTAAAAAGGTTCGACGTACAAAACGTTAGGAACTTGAAATAAGAGTTAATGATGCAGCAATCTAGTTGTGGTGGTTGATACTTTAATGTCCGACATCAACTGACTGACCAACTCACTGAGCGCCCTGGCGACTGCTACTACTACTACTACTACTTATTATATGTGGGAGAGTCTATTAACAATAGAATAGGTATGTTCCAGTATAACACACGTGTGTGTGTGTATGTATATATATATATATATATATATATATATATGGCTCAAACACTAATATTCCATGGTTATAATTTATGACATTGGAATCGTAATCACAATCCAATTCATCAGACCTAACAATTAGGGTGTCCCAAAAAGATTGACATCATTTTGGAGTCTAAAAACATCATCAATTCTTGATCAAATGATCTTAAATCTTTTTTTACACATTTTGTTATGTAAATTTATCTCAATGAGAATCTCCCAGAAAGATGAATCTGGCTTACCAGTGATAATGACAATCTGTTGTTGAAATGACCACTGTTTTCCTGATTTTGACACCTTGTGATTTGTTTTTTTTTTTTTTTTTTCCCCACGAGTCTCTGTGAAAGGACAGGTCTGTACCCCACTTCCTACAAGCCTAGAGAAACTTAAGCAGTGAATCACTGAGACCCTGGAGAATGTTATGCAAGATATGCTACAGTGTGTTTGGCAGGAGCTGGACTACTGACTTGACGTGTTGTCATCTCACAGGTGGTGTGCATATTGAACATTTGTGAAGCTTTATGAAATCAGTTATAAAATCTACATCACTTTAAATATCTTTTTTTGAATTTTGATAAATAAATCATTCATTGTTCAACATGAATTTTGTTTAATTTTGTTTGCCTGGGACATGTAGTTACTCAAATATTCACATTTTAAATAATGTCAATTTTTGTGGGGAAACAGTACTTTTAAGTCTAAAATGCTTGTAATCCACAGCAAGTGATTTTTGAAAAGAATACTTGGCCTGAGATTCATTAATTAAAATAAATTTAGTTCCCTATTTTCTTCTCTTCAAATCACAAGACATACTTCAATATCACTTGACTCTGATAATCCTAATAAGACCAGAACTGACATTTTGCAGACATTATTAAATGCAGTAGTGTTAACTAAACTTGTACTATTGGCTGGCATTAACCATTTATTGCCTACTTAATTCGCCCTAGTCATTACACAGTGTCAAGATTGTTGTTTACTTTTATATTGTGACTCTTGTGACCTGTGCATATAATTTATTTGTAGAAGCTTGGAAAGGGAGAGACATTATGGCTGCAAATACTCCCTGGCACTGTATCAACTCAATGTTTCTGAATCTGTAGGTGTATATAAATGCATGTGCTTTATACTTTTCATTGCAGACACACATACAAACAATCCTGTATATAGAATTGTTTGCATGCTAACAAATTCTATGCCCTCCCCACTAGTTTTCTTTGCAATATCAGGTTTCTCTGATTCCTACACTATCCAGTCACTTTGCTATCCGCTGACTCATCATCATTGGTAATGCTATATTCGATATGTATTAGTCTCGAGTGCTGTGAATAATTCTAACCTTACTCTTTTCCTTTATTCAAATGACATACAGGGTGCGATGGATAAATTGTCATCTAAGTTATGCAAAAATGAAAATGACACTGACATCTCATTTTGACAAATATACTTACCAAAATTACCCAAAAATATCTTAAAGTACTAAAGAGTAAATTTATTAAATAAAATCACCATTGGCATCAGCCACAACCTCTTGGCAACTTCGGAATCTCCTGCAACTCTTCTGGGCCGTCTCCTTGTTTGTTAGTCAATACTTCCATAATCCTTGCCTTCAGTTCTACTTTGGTGTTAGAAGTTGGTCTCTTACTCAACTAATCCCCACACATAATAATCAAGGGGGTTGCAATCTGGGGAGTTAGGTGTCCAGATGTAAGGAGTGATGTGGTCAAAAAAATTGTCTGAGAGCTATGACTAGGTTCTCCTGCTTGTGTAGCATGGTGCAGAGTCCTGTTTCCAGACATAGGTCTTCCAGCATCCACCCTTTTGACCCAGAGCAGCTCTCTCTCTTCAAAGCACTTGATGTAGGCTTCTGAGTTGAGTCTAAGACCCTGTGGGAAGATGAATAGTGGCATAAAGTCGCCATCACTAGTGATCACTCCAAACACCATGATGTTGACTGGATATATCTTCAAACTCTCTAAAGTATCTCCACTGTCCTCAGATTGACACCCAAACACCCTGAAATGTTTGTATTGGAGCTTCCGGAGCATATGCAAAGCAGTACAGAATACCATTTCCAAATTTCTGGCAGTGTGAATTGCATCATGGTGCTCTTTTTCTCACAGACAGAGCCCAACTGACCCTACTATACTGTGCAGTTGACAAAATCAAAAACAAACAACATGCATATGTGAAATTGAAAATATAAAATGACGACAATTCACCCATCACATCCTGTAGTATAGGTTTTATCCCCATTGAAGGGGTGTGTGAAATTTTATTTAAGCTGTCTACTCACATCTTACATACAAAATTTAATTGGACAAGTGTATCATGGTAGATGCTATAATCAAACGGACAACAAAAGATGTTTCCTTTTGTACATAGATTATTGTATAGTTATATGATTGGCAATATATTCATGTGCATGTCTGCAGACACACTCTTTATTAAGTAGACATTTTGCTATTACTTTCATTGGCACCAATCCTGCTGGCTCCATGAATCATCCTATCTTTGTCTAATGATAAGAATGGATTGGAGTTTTGCCTTTTTAATTCTTCATGTTTACTTTGCTTCAGGATGTCCTGAAGATATTGGTAGGAGGTAGAAGACAAAGTAGCTTTAATGTAGACGATAATGAGTAGGTCATGATTGATGATTTATCTTGTATATTCATATCAGGGCAAGAAAAATATCCCTACTTGGCAGATAACTGAATAACATTTGAATATAATCAATTGCAATTTAATATAAAAATAAAAAAAAATTAGGTGGGTATTGTTTCTGTCTAAATTTGCATTTAAACTAATGTCCACCTCTTTGTTATCATTGCAATGTTTCAACCATTGTGCACTCTGGCCTTCTTCAGGTGTCTCTTGATTCAGGTAACTTTCAGGGAATTTCAAACTGAACCCTTCGTTTAATCTATGGGAGTAAACTGTTGTCTAGTGATATACCATCTTGTTCTTATTTAATACTACTCAGTGGAGAACACAACTGCTGATACATTGGGATATCAACAAAGATGAGGATATTAGGCTGAATGTAAATAATGGGTATTGTTGAGGGGTTTTTTTGCCTGTTTATGGTTGTTTTGTTTTTAATGATTTTTTTTCTCTAAATTTGAATGATTTATTAAAAATAATTGAATCAAACTCAAAGGAAGAAATCCATGTTAATAATAGAGTAAGGATAATTACTTAATAAACTACTTGTCACTGTTCCAAAAATCTTAAATATTTTAAAGTTTTATATTTTATAAAAAAATAGACATTGCTTCTAATGTACATTTTAGAATATGAATCTTACTTTTAGTATATATATATATATATATATATATATATATATATATATATATATATATATAAATGAACCGTTCTTCTACATTTTAGAATATCTATCAGGGTACCAGAAACATACAAAATTAGCTATGTAAAAAGAGGCCTATTTTGCTATAACCCAGTTCTGTACTAGATAATATCCAAAGATAGGTGGGGAAAATTCTTTAAGAAAACAAATTTAATTCATGCCTTTTCTAACAACTGACTCAACCAGATTCTGAACTTGATTTGCTGCTTCCATATTTTTTTGTCATTAACCCTTAGGCCACCTACATACATGGTTTGATTTTAATTTCCTAGCTACTCATATCTCTCTCTCTCACACACATAGAGCGTGTGATGGATAAATTGTCATCCAAATTATGCAAAAGTGAAAATGACACTGACAACTCATTTTAGATATATTTACTAAAATTACCCCAAAATATCTTTAAATACTTGAAATACTAAAGAGTAAATTTATTCAATAAAATCGCCATTGGCTTCCATAGCTTCCAGACAACTTCAGAATCCCCTACAACTCTTCTGGATGGTCTCCTTGGTGAATGTTGCCATAATCCTTGCCTTCAGTTCATCTTTGGTCTTACAAGGAGTTTTATTGGTCTCTTGCTCAACTGCATCCCACACATAATGATCAAGGGGGTTGCAGTCTGTGGAGTTAGGTGTCCAGATGTAAGGGGTGATGTAGTTGCAGAAATTGTCTGAGAGACAATTGTGTGGCATGGTGCAGAGTCCTGTTGCCAGACATAGTCTTCCAGGAGCCACCCTCTTTACACAGGGCAGCACTATCTCCTCAAGGCATTTGATGTAAGCCCTCACCAACAAATTCAGGAGTTCTTATCAGCACAATCAGTTTTCCAAACTGTCATATCTTTGTAATCACCATTAAACTCATCTAACTCTTTCTGAATCCTCTGACATCTAAACACTCTGAAATGTTCATATTGGAGCTTCAGGCATGAATGCCAAACACTGCAGCATACAGTTTCCAAATTTCTGGCAGAGTGAATTGTGTCATGATGCTCTTTTTCTCATAGATAGTGCCCAACTGACCCTACTGTACTATGCAGTCGACAAATTCAAGAACAAACAATGCTCATATGTGAAATTAAAAATATAAAATGTCGACAATTTACCCATCGTACCTTTTGTGTGTGCGTGTGCATATATATATATATGCGCAATCGTTGGCCTGACGACTGCGTATAAGCATGAAACAGACTGTCACCACTGGGTGTTGACTTCAGTGTCTACTTTCATGTTTACATATGCTCTATCTTTGATACTGAGCACCTTAACCCATAAATATAGCATACCTTAAAACTATATTTTATTATTTTTTATATATATATATATATATATATATATATATATATATATATATATATAGTTTCATTATTTGGCTTAATTACAGATGACAACCTCTTGTAGTAGAAATGATATTACCTCTTAATTTCTGTCTGATTTTTTGAAGTGAAAATTTTCATTATTATACATTGATCTATTTTGAGCTAGTATCCTTATCTTAGTTGTTTTAGGTGTTAGATCCTCTGGACTTCTTCCTTTACCTGTGATGTATTTAATAAGTTTCTGAGAATTTCATCTCAAACCTTTTACTGAATATTCTATTATAATAAATACTGAATTATAATAGTTTTCAATTGGCATTTTTTATATTTTATTTAAGATATTCCTTAGTTCTGAAAAGTTTTCATTTTAGATGCTAAAACTTTGAGATTTTTTTACTTGTAATTGGGGCAGAAATGTTGCATAATATTGTTGTAAAGAGTGCAACAGAAAACCTCCCAGAAATACTTTCCATATAATGGTAAAAAGTTAGCTATATGAAAACACCGTTGCCGCTAATGTCTTACCATTTGTGAGGTGTATTTCTGCTGCACTGTGTGTTTATAAGAATCTGTTATCTCAAATGGAAATAGAAAATATTAAAAATATTTTCATGAAAATCTGGCAATAGATTACCAAGTTAAAGCCATCTTAGTTGGTATTTTTTCAGCATTTTAAAACCTGATTACCATGTTGTTGTTAACTTAGGACTTAATTTTTAAATATTCAACATAACATTACAAAAAAAAAATGATTTCTGTAAAAAAAAAAAAAATCTACAAAAAATTATACAATCACCTTATAGTATTGCTATGACTACTGACTATATCATTTTCCAATACTTATTTTAGTGGGGCTTAAATTTTATCAATGAAATTTTATAAATTTCTTTGTTTGATTTAAACTTACAATGCCTGTAATAATAATGAGAAAAAAAAATCCGTAAGTTGTTAATTCTGAAATTTGTCCTATCTTATGACTGCATCATTGATAATGAAATCAAATTTTTGATTTATGAATGGATTGAAATATTTAATTATCTTAAAATATACTTTAATTTCAATATTCCAATGAAATGATCTTAAAATCTTTATTGGTTCTTTGTTGTAACCAACCCACCAGATTGTAGTGTAATTTATAATGAAATTATTTAATTTTGAAAATCATTCCAAAGTTAGACAATTATCTGATAACTCCTTAACCTTTCTTTTTAGACTGCTATACTCTATAAAGATTTCAGTAAACACTTGATAGAAAATATGTGCAAATGTCAACTTACGTTACTTAAATTTCTGTACTTGCTTGATTTTAACATCTTCATTTTGTTGCTCGAATTTTAGGCTGTTCCTCTTACTGACGACCATATATTGTGTCTCCTTACAATTGATAGTTAGTCTTTTCTTCTAGCTTTCCTTGCCTAAGAAATCTTTAGTTCTCTTTCTGTATCTACCATCAATATGGAGTTATCTGCAAGTTTGAATGATACTTGTCTTTCTTGGAGACAAGGTAATAATCTCTTGTTGGAGATAAAAACAATTTCTAAATTGATTTTATAAAAATAAGAAGTGTTGTATGACCTACATAATTGTTAACAAGTCGGAATTTAAAAAAAAAAAAATTTCTTTTATAATGAAAGAAGAAAAATCTGTTAAAATAAAAAGTACTACATTTTTGTGCCTTTCATTCATTCTGGTGGATTTAAAATCAATTTCTCCAGCTATTTTCTGCCTCCTGATTGATTGGCATGTGATATTGTTAGCCTCCAGAAAACGTTGATGTGCAAGACCTGTTCTTAAATTAGCCACCAATTCAGCGACATGCTTCATTGATTTTTGTTTTTCTTGTTCGCTTTGTTGTTGCTCTTCTTTAACATTAGAGTTGTCCTTCCTTTTAACTGAGGCTACTTTCTCTTATTTTTTTTTTTATTTTTTATTTTTAGAAACCTTTTTATATCTGACCTCATATTGCAAAATTTAAAAACTAATTGGTTGTGTTGATTTGTGCTTTGACTCTAATCATTGGCTGTGTATGTCTGTAGAAGTCTATAACAATGTACATCATAGGAATCTTCAAAACTATTTATATACTTGTTTACTCACTGTTGCATAGTTTGGCACAAGGCTGCTCATGACACTACTATAAGAATCTGATTAACTGCACTAGTAGAATGGTCCTAGAAGATGAGGTTACTAAATCATTGCAGATGGCCATATTTACTAGACAAACATAAGGCTACAAATGAGACACCCAGTGAAGATCAAACACATTAGTGAAAATCTGTGAAAATGTCTGGTTGACTCTCATAGCAAAGTAAGTGCTTAAAAATGTATTGATCATCATATATATATATATATATATATATATATATATATATATATAGAAAAACAAACACTTAAAATACAATAAGTTGATATTTATTTCATTGAGGTCTATAAAATGACCTCAATTCTTCAGACCGGTAATGTAAATGGAAAAAAATCACTCTAGGTTTAAAAATATACTGATCCTATATTGAGAGTGTGTGGGAAAGAAAGATGTAAATTTATGATCATGTAAGAGGAGGGAAGAAAGGAGATGGTCTGTATACTGAGAGAGGAGTGAATAATGAAATAGACAGTGAGACAAAAATAGTTTGTCTCATTTGTATTAACTGACATTAGGACCCATGGTAACCTAATTTAACATATGGATTCTGGACATAAGCTGTTACATTGGATTACCGGTCTGAAGAATTGAGGCCATTTTTACTGACCTCAATGAAATAAATATCACCTTATAGTATTTTAAGTGTTTGTTTTTCATTGTAATTATTATTGCTCTGTTTCTGACATAGAACTCTCACCTGATGTATATCCTCCTGGATTACAAATATTTTTATTATTTTATATATATATATATATATATGTATATATATATATATAAAGATGTTCTCCCAAATTCCAGCCATGCTCAACATATGAAGCCTTGGAATAAATGCTCCTTTCTAGTATACAACACAAAAAATACATCTCAAACAGTTGAAACATGAAGTGGAACTAATAGCACCCCCCCTCCCTTTGAAAATGGCTAAGGAATTGTCAGAAGGAACTCTGGACAAAAGATGGTATGGACAGTTTTTGTACTCCCTCATTCCCATCAAACAGAAAAATGGAAGAACACTGGAAACGCTAAATAAAAAAAATTAAAAATTTTCCTTGTCTGTCATATTTAACGAAAGATATTTAACGAAAGATTTCTACTCAGATGTGCATTAATAATAAAATATACACACACACACACACACACACACACAATGTGTGTGGTTTGGTGCTCCTGCTATGTATTTAAAGATTCTTGATAAAATCCAAAGAAGAATTTGGAGTGTTATTGGTTCTGACCTGACATCTCGAGTTCATTCACTTACCCAGTGGTGTAATGTAGCTTCCCTGTGCCTTTTCGATAAATACTTTCACGGTAATTGTATTGATGAACTTTCCTCTATGGTAGCTAGACTATGAATTTAAGCACAGTATTAGATTGTTGGCAAGGACTCCTCTTTTTACAATTGAAATGATTAGATATAACTGTAAGTTCTATGCTAACAGTTTCTTTTCTCACACTTCTAGCTTGTGGAATTTTCTCCCAGCCTCTTCAAAAATTTAAATGCAATGTCAATCATTATCTACTGTCTTCTTAATTCTTGTTCATTTAATGGTCTCTCTCCTTAATAGTGTTTTTTTTTCTCATATTCTCTAACACTTAGTAACCTCCCCCCTCCCCTTGTGTCTTAGTGGCTTTATTGCCCTGCTTGGAGTGAAATTATTAAAATATATACTAAAGAAAAACCAATGATGTTGGTGTGACCAACAGATAATTTGCCCAATCACCTAACACCTTAGACAAGGAAAGAGGAAAAAAAAATAGAGCGAAAAGCAAACAATACCTATGCAGTAAAGGGCCCAATGGCAGATTACCTAGACAGAGCAAAAAATGCTTCATAATGTCAACACTTAACAAACTTGAGTCATTACTGGAGTTTCACGTCCTCATGATCTTCAGGCGACTAGAACACAACGAGAAAGAGGGTGGGGTTAACATTATATAACCATAACATACCTAAGTTATTGCTCTATAAAAAAAAAAAGTAAGAAGATTTAAAACCTTTGTATAATGTACTTGGGAATTGTTGGCGACAAAATAAGCAAATAAAAAACCCAGTGTGTGGTTCTAACTAGACATAGCGACAATACTATTAGGGTGGGTGGGTGAATAAAAAGAGTGGATAGTGGGAAGACACTAGACAGGTGGCAGGTGACACAATAGGTATTTTATACTGTGTCCACATCCACTAATTAATTCTGACTTAGCATTCTATTATCACTCCTCTGACTTAATATTGCAAAATTCTAGGCAAAGCCCACACACACACACATATATATATATATGGTCTTTTATGATTCCTGGTTTCTCAGCTGTTTGTCTATGTAAGTTTTATCCATTTTCAAACTTTTTGCCATACAATGCAATGAAAAATGTCTTCATTTTTGCACATACTTTGGATAAGGATTTCATCAAACAATACCAAACATTAGAGCAATTCAATGTATATATCTCAAGAATTTTTATTGGAGTTAAAATCTTTTTTTGTATGAAATTTTATTTAATATTAAATAAATTAAATATTTTTTCTCAAAGTCTGCTAAAGAAAGAATACATGTGCAATATGTTGTGTTTGTGTGTGTAAAGATTACTTAAAGGAGATATTGCTTTTTCACTGAAATTGGTTATAAAATTTCTTATATATGGAGGACTCTCCTGTTGTTTTTGATGTATGAGGGTCCAGTAACTCAGTTCTTAGAACCAAACAACCAGCACATATAATTTGATTATAGTGATGAAGGCTTGGGAAGAAGCAACCACACTTTTAGGGGAGAGTCAAATACAGAGAATAAGTGCACATAGTGTACCACAAGGTCCCCAGGTTTTTAATTGTCCTTCTCCTAGACCAGTTGCTAACCAAGGCTATAGTAATCAACCTGTATGGCTATTTACCTATAGCTGGGTGAGGAGAGAAGAAATGGTTTCATACCGTTCATAAGTGACTGTAATGAACTTAACTGGAATTCAAACTTAGCTTTCTGATTTCTCAGTCTGAGGTGTTATCTATTGTTAGACCATGCTTCCATATATATATATATATATATATATATATATATATATATATATAATCTGTCATAATATAAACAGGATTTATTAAACAAATCAAAACTTCTCCATTCTAATTATATATATATACATATGTGTATGTATATATATATATATATATATATATATATATATATATATATATATATATATATATATATATAGGGTGCTATTTGAGGACATTTTAGTATGTTAAATAAACCACAATATCTTAACAATGTATATATTTAATTCAAATTGACACAAATATCCTTCATGATAAATAATTATCTAATTATTCTATGAAACCACCTTTGGCTTCAATGACTGCTTTTATTCAGGCTCAAAACCATTCACAAGCTGCAATTAAGTGTGCCCTATTCATTTTGGACATGATCTGGACTATGGCGGCCTTCAGTGCAGCTATGGTACTATGAGGATGTCGATTAGTTTCCCTTTCAACAACGCACCACATGTAATAGCCCATAGGATTTAAATCTGGTGAGTTAGGGAGCCACATGTTGGGGGGGTCACATGATTGTAAAAATTTTCTGATAACCAATCCTGGGTTACAATGGCGTTATGAGAAGGTGCAGAGTCTTGTTGAAAGGCATATGGCCTTCCATTGCATACTTTATTTATCCGGGACTTAAAAACCGTTTTAAGAACATTAATGTATCCAGCAGCATTCACCCTAAGACCTTGTGGGAAAATATAAGGTGGCATGACATGACCTTCACTGCTTACAACTCTTAAAACCATCACAGTAGCCAGATGTTTAGTGTACATCACCCTGGGTACTTCAGAAGGAGATGCACATAGCCACCTGTCATTCTGTCTGTTTGTTTTCTGCTCTTGGTTAAAGATTTTTTTCGTCAGAGAAAAACCAAAGCATGCCATGTTCATGGGGATTTTTCACTTTGTTCAGCAAACGTTTTGAATGCATGAGACAGTTTTCCTGTGTCTTCGCCGATATGAATTGGCCTTTCCTCATTACATACGACTTATATCGAATGTCCTGATGTACCATGGTTCTGATAGTCCACTCTGATACCTGGAGTTCTTTGGCGATGGACCACATTGATCTTCCGGGGTTCTCATCGATGATGTTTTGAACATTCCGTATAAATTCTGGTGTTCTCACAGTATCGGAGCGCTGTGAATGCTTTTTTCTTTTTGCTACAGGGGAAACATTGCCATAACATCCCACTAGCTCCAACTGAACCTTATGAACAAATAATCTGGCAACATGTAAAAAGTTACTAATTTTTAAATCACTATGTTTTGCAGCTAAAGCAACAATGACTGCATGTCTTTACATTTCTTGGGTTAACATCTTCCTCTGACTGGGTTATCTGAAATAACAATAAATAATATTATAAATGATGTAGTGAACTTAAAACAATATGTCCTCAGATAGCACTTGCACTCTGTATATAGTAATTGACACAAGGAATACATGGGAGAAACCTCTAGGAATTCTATGGTTGTGACTTCGGGCAACACTGCTCAGCAACAAATTGCTAAGCTCCGCAGAAATACTTAACAACCGTGTTGTGAGGTGAAACATCACTTCAAAAACACCATCCAGACACAGCAAATACTCAAAGTTTATATAGAAAATAAGTAGTTGCCAACATTCCCAGAATTCATTGAGCATGTGACATAGTTAATATCAATTTAAAAATGATAATTATTTAATATTTACTTATGTTCTGTTAGAATATTTATACAAAATATTTCTGCAAGCACACTTTTAAGGCATAAAAAGATACATTTCACTTTGCCTTGTAGAAACATTTGTAAAAATACCCATCTCTTAGTGAATGTGTTGGGCTGGTTATCAATGAATATCATTACCGTAACATTTAATACTTAAGCAAAATTTGATAACCACTTGTGTGTGTATTTATTTTTTTTTTCAGAATGTTTTTAGTCTCAGCATTCAATCTGATCTGAATTTTGTACATTGATGGTTAGGAATTAATTCAAGTATTACTGACAGGATAAAGCTATTGTATGCACTAGCTGAAAGCCTTTCCCACAGGTAAAATTTGGAAGTAATTCCTCTGGACAGCTTGAATTGGAAAGGTGGGTTTTGGTCCCAAAAAAACAGATAATGGATTTTAACTCTGAAGGTATTGAATCATACCCTTCATCAATAAACATGTGCACAGTACCAAACTATTTTGTGGAGTCTGAGAAAGGTCAAGTATTTAATGTTTATAGTCTCACACCTCATTTTTTCTAAATCTTGATTTTTTTTTTTCTTCTGGAAAGTTATAGAAAAAATGCTATAATTTTGATTCCTAGATTGTAAATTTTTAGCTCAATATTTACATTATACAGTCAAACCAGATGATATAGTTTTGGTTTAGCTGGGGTAATGGATAGCGGCTTGGATTGAGAAATCAGAGAGCTGAGTTCGAAATCCAGTTGAATCCATTACATTCACTTACGTGCTAATACCCTTGGGAAAGGTATGAATCCTCTTCTTCTCATTCCAGCTATGGGTTCTATAGCCTTGGATAGCAACTGGTCTACTGCAGAAAGAAATGGCAACCTACTGTGGGGAAAAAATCTTCTTCGTCAGTCATGTATCGAAAAATACATGATCACCTAAGCGTGTATCACTCATGGCACATAATTGATGGTAATAATCAGCTTTAGTCACTTTCTCACTGTCATAAGGTTGCCTCTCTGTGACTATTCTATAAATACTTTCATGGTAATTGTTCAGATGAACTCTTTGCTATGGTACCAAGAATTTTTGAATTTAAGTGCAGTACTAGACTGGCAACAAGGTCCAATCAGTTTACAGATGTAGCTATAAATTCTATGCTAGCAGTTTCTTTTCTTGCTTGTGGAACTCTTTTCCAGCTCCATGTTTTCCAGTCAATGTTAATCTTCAAAAATTTAAATGCAATGTCAATTGCTATCTACTGTCCTCTTGATTACTCTTTTCTCTTCCTGCTTATTATTAATGTTTCTGTTCCTAATTCTTCCACACCCTGTAAACTTTTGTGTCTTAGTGACTTTACTGTCTTGTATGGGGGTGAAACCAATTTAAAAAAAAAAAAATGTTTAGCCATTTTCATACAGAAAACATTCAACATTCATTAACTGAACAATCAGCATTACTGATTGTTGAACCTCACAAGATTGTTCTTTTAAAACAAATTTTCAGGAAATCAAACTTCTCAAGTTCACTAGTAGTAATCTTTCTGGTATTGATGGGAATTTCTCCATACCACTTGTTATAATGTAATTCAAAGATGGCGAGATTTCTGGCCACCAAATTTCAATGCTTACTCATAGGACACTTGAGTATTTTTTAAACAATAAGTTTTGAAAACACTAAGTTTTTAATGAGTGTTTCACTTTGAAAGATATGTATAATATTAGTATGAAATTTTATTTTTTGAATCACCACAACTGTTTTCTCAAATCAATGATGAAAAATGGCATCATGCATCTTAAAGAAGACAATCTTTCATCAGAGCCAATAAACTGGTGTTAGAGAATCACAAACATAGAACTTTGCCAAATAGCAAAAACTATATCACTTGAAGACTTTTAACAACAGGTATAATTAAAATGAAAAGCATGTATACTTAGAAGGGAAAATAATAATCAGAATGTTGACTTTCCATACTACCTTAAACAAAAGGTTAGGAAGGAAACTCCCATCAATACTGGAAAGAAAAATAACTTAAGAAATCTGTTTTCCTGAAAGATTTTTTTTTTTTTTAAACCTGTGTTAGTTACCTCAGATTTCTGAAAATACTCTTTTTGTGTCTGCCTCTCATGACAACTGAGCTACAACTGCACCACACTGTATGCGACACACCCTCACTGATTCAGGAGAGTAGTTGAGCAAAATAAACAAGTTGCCAACTAGGAATTACAAGTACTTTAAACATTTTTGGAGTAACAAAACACCTGATGTGACTAATGCAGTGTTAAGAGTTTTCATAATTTCAAATGAAAGCCATACTGGCTGTGTGGTCAATGAATGCCAGACATTTCCTTATATTACCATTACTATCTATAATATATGATTGTCATTTTACTAGAATAGCTAACTATCCTATAGTTGCAAGATTAGCAAATTCACATATTGGCAAACCGAGTTCATATTCCAAGCTAACCTGTTGCATTCGCTTTTGTATTAATGCCTTTAGGAAAGGCATGACTCTTCTTCCCTTTCTAGCCAGGGGTTAAGTAGGAGAGTAAACTGGATATAGAGGTCTCATGGTCTCATAGAGGGGAAAACACTGAATTCCAAACCATGTAGAAGGCAATGGGAAACCATTCCACTATACAGTGTCCCAGAATTAACCATTTCAATGGAATCTGGCAAATTATTTTAAAAACTGGCACAATTTTATGTTTATTATTTAATTATGATACAAAACAAATAGATTTATAAATCTTATGTCAAAACTTTAGTGAAAATGTTCAACATGTGCTCTGTTTGCATCTCTGCAAATTTTAAATCTATTCTTAGCATTACAAAACACATTTTGAAGCATTTCAAGAGGTATTTCCTGCACTGCTAGCTGAATGCATTCTTTAAGCTCAGCTAAACTATTGATCTTTGTTTTTATGAAACCCCATGCAAAGAAATCCAGGATGGTCAACAAAGATCCATTCTTGTGCATTCATTATTAATAGGGTTCTGAAGGGGAATGAAAATACAAAAGGTATTATAAAAATTACAAAGTTATAAACAAAATTTGTAATTTATACACTTCTAACACATATTAAGTATGATGAACAAAAATAAAAGTCAGCTTAAAAAAAAAAAATTGTCCGATTTCACTGAAATAGATAGTTAATTCTGGGACATCCTGTATTCCCCAAAAATGCACTAAGGCAAATATTTACTAAGCTTACTTTTGTAAGGAAAATGGCAAGGTTAGTTAGTAGGGAAATAGTAGTAGAAAAACATTTAATAATTGTCTTAGCTGCCCAGTGTTTTGAATGTCATCATTCAGAACACTGGTTCCTTTGGGAAATATTTAACTATTTTGGCCATGAAGCAAACTGACAATATCTATCTGTATAGCTATTGATCTGTATATGTTTGTGTTTTCCTTGTATAACCTCAATTAAGAAGGCAAGTACGAGGCAATGATACAATGTCTACATTCCCACCTGACAGTAAAAGCTAGACAATTCCATCACAAATGAAGAAAAAACTTGTAGCAGCCAAACCTTGGTTCTACTAATGAATGTTGAGAATATCAAAGACAGTCTGTTACACATGAAGAACTACAAAGAAAATATTACTAAATTATCAGAAATAGAGAACTGAATTTTTTTTAAATTTGTGTGTGTGTGTGTGGGGGGGGTCATAATGAGGAAAGAAGGCCAAGAGAATTTAAAACTCACAAGTCACATTTTTAGGCAAGAGTAGCAGAAGAAACCAACAGGTAAACTATCTGACAAGTTTAAATTAATGGAGGAATATATGAAACAAACACAATGTAAGGTCAGACAGGTGCAAGTATTGTTGAGAGCAATAAAATGGAGGAAGCTGTGGAGAATGATGATTGCACACATCCTGAAATTTGCCAGTGTTTTTATGTACATAATAAAATGGTGTATACTGTACTTACTTTTTTTTTTACATAAATATATGGAATAGTCTTTAAAGCATAAACAAAATTCATCTGTTAATGAAATGCTAATTATCTAAAACTGTTTTCAAATTTAAGTATAATCTTTTTGTGTTATTTTCTAATATATTTGACAGTGTAGCATGACCACAGAAGTTATTGACTATGCACATGGTCAGGTGAGGGTAGAACACATAATCAGGTTACTTGATCTATATGATTAAATGGTTTTTAACCATGAAAACATATAGAAATGCAAGTGTTGTTAAAGCAAGTAGGAACAAAGGAAGGAGTGTGAAAAACCTACATGTTACATCTTTTTGGTCAGAGTTCTTCAGTTGAAATCTCATTCCACACTCACCTTCTCGATTTTCTCTTTAGCAATCACTTTGAATAAAATGAAAAATCGTGACTATAATGACAGACCTCCAAAGTTGTAATCTTTTTTATGTCATAAAACAAGATCATCATCACTGGCCTAGAAAAATTGAGTATTTTATTCCATTGATTTTTGTATCAAAACTTTTAATTCAAAATGCATGTGTGCATGCACAGCTCATAAAGTTGGTCATTTCCTTGAATCATGTTAATCTTAGAAATTTTACTAATACTAAAAAAGCTTCCTAATCAATTTTATTTCAATGTTGCTGTTAAAAAGAAACATTAAATGAACATTGACTGAATCCTGAACTTTAAGATTATAAAACTCCACTCCAAAAGTAATGTTTTATTAAAATTTTTTTCTTTACAAGTGATCTATACTAGTGGCATCCTGACAATAAACTACGTCCCCGTCCTGGGTATGACGATAAACTACATCCGCATCCTGGGTAAGATGATGAACTGTGTCCGACAGCAGGGCCTCTGATTGGGAGGTTTTGAGAAGCATGGAACCACCTCTTAATTGCTGGTGTTCCCAATCCAACTTGACCCGGGGTTGTATCACCTGTTAGGGTCCTAGCTATGGGTAAACAGTTGACCCCACCCTAAACTGGGGTCAAAACCTTATGAAAGTGTAAAAATAAGTTTTAATACCAGGAATACTTTTTTATAAAAAATATTACTAGCAATGAATTTTTGAATGAAAAATTACCAGCAATACATTATTACCAGAAGTAAAAATTTTGTCAGCATTAAATAAGCCATTGAGGTTGATATGCCATAAAACAAACCAAACCAAACCTATGCTAGTGTTTTTATTATTATTTAATTATGCAATAACACTGTCCTCTCTATGCTGCTATACAGCACCAAGGTGTGGCCTCTTACCTCCCATATCTATCACTTTGAGTTCCCCGCCCTCATTAGCATTGAGGTGATGCCTTAGTCTGATCTTGTGTCCAACGAGGAGATCTGTTGGAAGACTGACCAGCTGAATATCCTCCGTACCACTGCTCAGTGCCATGTTCTCTGGTTCAGTCATGTCCTGATGACCACTCTACCAGAGTTGTCTAACGTTTTGACTCGCCATCTGCAAACTAGCAATGAACTTGCGTCAGACGACACAGCAGCTGGAAGGATGTTATCTGCCATGACCTTCATCAGATTAATCTGGTGCTGGAGGATATTCTGATGCTCTGCCAAGATCGTGAGTGCCGGAGGTACAAGGTGTCACTGGTGGGCCCTACACCAACATGCCAAGAGATTTAGCATCAGCTAGTTTACTCTGACTAGTGTTTGCTTAGTAGTTGTAGTCACATCATTTTGATTGTTGTACCCTCAGGCTGTCTTCAGTTACCTGATTTCAGATTTCTGAACCTAACTTTTAATTCAGTTCACAGGACTCAATTAAATGAATAGTGTTTATTATCTTGTTGTCAATTCTCAAGAGCAAAGAAAATGTATAAATTCACTTTCATATGTTTAGGTTTTATTAAAATTCTAATCTTTTTAAAACAAACATTGCCAAAGAGTGAAGGTAGTTAAAATAAAAATCATTTTGACACTCTGTTTTTTGTAAGCACAATGGTCCATTTTTGCCAAACTTTTCAGGTATATTCACTATGACTGAGACAGTTACACAAGCTCATTCACTGGTATTTCACTGCCAAGTAAGTAACCTCCTGGGAGAGGATATTTATTTTGTAAAATTACAAAATTGTGGCACAAGGCCAAGGGGGAAGAAAAGGAAGGGGGCTGGTCTTCACTAGCTATCTTACTCTTAGTTAAATCCACTCATGACTCATTCATTCATTACAATTTACTCATTCACCACAAGAACATATTCATCACAACTCAATACTGCATACACCAAAATGCCGCATATTCACAGGGGACCTACAAAAAAAACCATGAGATAAAAATATGTCCATTCTTCTTTTTTACAAAAATATATAAAAATTTCATGATTCATATATATGATGGGGCGTAGATGAAACCCAAAAACAAACTTGAAGAGAAAATCAAGGCTAGCCCCGTTCTCACGAACCAGGCTTGCCTAAGTCACCCACCTTTCTCTGAAATCTGTTGAAATCAAACGCTTTCAATCCGATCTGATTTTTACCCTAATAACCTCATGGGAGAGTATCTGTGTGCAATAAGCTCTCTTCTGATTAATTGCTAAATTAAATCAAAACCATGCAACCAATATTCTTAAGATGGATACTTTTTGAACTGATTATATACATCACAAAGCTGAGTTCTTGTAATCTCTCTTCACCCCCATACCATACTTTTTTTCTTTTTTTTTTTTTTTAAATCAATTCACCTCAAGAAAGGCAATAATACCACTAAGACTCAAGGGGTGTGAAAGAGATGTGTAAACCAGTTGGCAACATGATAATGCTTTGGTACTTTATCTGTTTCAGATATCCTATGCTGGTCATTGGAATTTGATTGTTTCCAAAATTTAACTGTAGTCTGTATTATAATTTTGATACCAGTTTCTCTTTTAAAAGATATCATTGAAATACAAATATTTTATATTGGGAGCACTCAGTCGTTATCAATACTTTGATGAGCATGACTGGTTTAGTAGATTGATTGATTTTTTTTTTCTTCTTTTCTTTTCCTCATTCATTATTTAAAAGCTTCTGCCAGATCATTTCACATGAAAGATTTGTCAGCAAAATACATCTGATCAAATTTTTCCCCCCGTCCCTTGCCATTATCCCATGCTGAGAAAGTGAGGTTCCTTACTTCGGTCATGGTTTTCTCCATGTGCTATCACAACAATAACAATAATAAAAGCACTCCTCTCTGCTTGTACAATCTAATACTTTCATTGAGCATCTGGGGTCAAGAGTGTTCACATTGTAGCAATTATTTACCTGATTTCCCCACTAAAGCAGGATGTGACACAAGGTCGTTTTTAAGGTGGGGTGCCTATACATAATGATATCTTACTTCACCCTTGAATCTAATATTTAGACTTAAAAAATTGCCCTGGTCTTAGATTTGCAGTTATTAGCAAAAACATGAAAAATATTTTTTGAAGGAAAATTGTTTCATACTGAAGAGTTCAACACACTCACAATCACCAACACCACTTGAAGAAATAGCCTTTTGGGGTTAAAAAATATTTTCCAAGCTTAAGAACTAAGATGGTGGATCTCACCAAAAATGGAACTTTTTTTTTTTGTTGAAAAAATAAGGGTCAAGTAATTATTTTAAATATACAGACAGACCTCTCATCTATGTACCTCCCCCATCAGCGGACAAAGTCTGCAGGAAAAAAAAAACTTCCAAATCATCAGTGATATATTTCAATATTTGTGGGCTTAGTAGAACAAGTCATGTTTGTTTGCAAAGTGACCGGTTGGTAGCACTGGCGAGTCTTTCAATTATGAACAAAAACGGAAAGTACAACACATTAGCGTGTGTGTTAGAAATTTATTATTTTTTGTTATTTTGATTAATATATCTATATTTAGTATATATTTATTTATGCCATATATACATGTTTATATTTACATTATTATAATAACTACTGGTAGTTACTATAGTGGTTTTATAACTCAAAAAATAATCCTTTCTCATCTACAGACAATTCACTTTAACAGGACCGCCCTCCACATTAGTCCGTTGATGAGAGGTTTTGTCTGTATTTTAATTTTTTGTCTCATCTTTAGTGGTGAACAACAATTACAATAATAAGAAAGGTTATGTAGCAGATAGAAATTTCATTCTTGCTGTTGATCTTAGCAACCTTGGCATATGATTTTTTTTTTCCCTATTAAGTAATGGGTTTCACTTTTTCACTTAAAGGAAGCACTTTTCAGCTTTTCTTTAGCGCATCCAAATTGCCACCATCACTACTCTTGCCCTTTCAGACAGTTATTAAGTAAAATTAAATGAATCATTTATTTTTGTGGTTGATTGTAGATATCAGAAAAATGCAGGAAAACCAGTGATGAGATCACTGTGCCATACTTTACCGTATGAAACGGCAATGTTGTCATTAAATATTAATAGACAATGGTGGACCGACTTTTAAATCATTTTACCTTGTGGAGTAACTTTGGAAATCAGATCTTCTGGAAAACTGGGATTAGTTATAGTATTTTAGGTCATGTGACACATCATCACTACTCTCACTTCTCTGAGAGAGAGAGGTGGGCAGGGTTGTACATTACAATCCACATGATTTGCCAAGTCCTAACAAGGAGGCTTTCTCTGGATTTTCTTTCTCTCCACATCCAATTTCCTGAATAAACTGGTATTTGTGATCACCAGTCTACACTCACAAAAAGTGAATATGTTCATGGGGAAGAGTCAACATATGTAGAATTTGAAGTTTCTTGATTTAAGAAAGCAATATGAACAACTATCAATATTATTAGTACATTGTGCATGACTTTTATTATATTCTGTTTATATAAGGAAGGGAATAATCATTACCTCTTTATATAGATTCATGTCTATAAGTGTTATTTTTATATCTAAAACCTTTCCAGGCATGTTCACTTGTTTATAAAATAACTTTAGATTTTGGATTGAGCAAAAAATATTTAGGGATCCTGTTAAAATAAGCCTTGCTCTATAATCTGTCTTGAACTACTTCAACCCAGCAGCACTCATTTTCATGAAATCGATGATGACAACCAAGATTATAATTTAAACTATTTCTGACAAAATCTGGAGTTTTTATAGTTGTTAAAATGAAACAAAAATTTTTCAATTGGTAGCAAGAATTTTAGCAATATAAATAAATGTTTTATGTAAATGTTCTACTATTAGGGATGAAATGTGGCAAATTATAGACGTGTATTAAGAGATTGTGGTCAAAAGAAATTAGTGACTCTGTTTTAGGATGAAATTTCAGATTGGGTGTTTCTTCCCTCTACACTGGTTTCTTAGTATTTATCGTTGTTCCTTCCTTCTTTCCCTCCTTCCTCCTACCACAACTGCACATATCATACAATGTACCCCAATGGAAGATACCTCTCATTTCCACGTTGGTCTACTTATAATTGTGAGTCACCAATCACTTGTCCGAATGATAATCATACTAGATATACGGGCACCTCAGAATGGAGGTACTAACACACCCAGATGTCCATCCTTAATTCCGTCTAACTACACTAATATTATGTATAGTTGTTAATGACCCAATTTCTTGTGGGACAACAAAGAAGGGTCTCTTTTGACAGAATGACACGCTTGCTTTTTCTCAAATTGAAGTCCTACATGCCAGACAAAGACAAACTCGTTTTGTCGAGAATAAGGCAAGTCTTCATCACCATTTCCACCATTCAACTCTAGTCCTGGTTCACTATGTCTGCTACAGAGATTTTTGATTTGTTGTAGTATGTGATTCTTAACAAAAGAATTGAGTAAAAGAAAAAAAAATGTTTTCATGATTCAATATTGCATCTTAGTATAATTTATTAATGTTTTTGCCTATCTATCATTGCATAACTCAAGGATGGCTAAAGTTATAACCACTAAACTGTTTATACTAAGTTGCATTTTAAGCATACTGATTTTTTTTTTTTAAAAATTCAAAAACTGGAGTTTGTAGTAAGGTATCCAATTTACAATGTATGTATACTAACTGGACTATTTGTGCCCATCAGGTGAGCTAAAGTTAATCATTTTTTTAACTATATAAAGTAGATATCTACTGTATTTTCTTGCTTGTAATACAATAAATTTTAAACAAAAATGAAAGGCAAAAGAAGGGAGTTGTATTATACATGTATATGGACATAGGCAATCATGGCTATCCACATCTTCCTGTCCTTTATAGTTCTCAAATTTTGTCTTTCTGCTATTTCTCATAAACCCTTTTCTACCATCCATTTAATCAAGTCCATCAAGTACGTTACATGCTGCTTTCCTCTGTTGCTCTTTCCTTCTATCCATCCTGTATCGGATTTTTCAAGCTCTCCTTCCTCATTACGTGCTCCAGGAATTTCAGCTGCCTCTTCCTGACGTTAAGTATAAGTTTCCTTTTTGTTTCCATTTTCTCTAAAACCTCGTCGTTGCTCACATGTTCGGTCCATGGTATCCTCAGCATCCTTCTGTAGAAATTTCAACTGTCTCTTCCTGATGTTAAGTATAAGTTTCCTTTTTGTTTCGATTTTCTTTAAAACCTTGTCGTTGCTCACATGTTTGGTCCATGGTATCCTCAGCATCCTTCTGTAGAAGCACATTTCTGTTGTTTCAAGTGTCTTCTTCATCTTTGTCCAGTATTCATTGCCATATAAGAGGACAGACTCAGCTTAAAAAAAAAACTCTCTTATTTGAAACCACTTGAGGTCAAATACATTCAGTTTTACTCACAGGATAAAGTTTATATTTTGATTTTTCTTGTTTATTTATAATTTTCTCACTTAATGAAAGACAATGTTTTTTGTTTTTTTCTCATAGTTTGTTAATATGAAATATATGTACAACATGGAGATTGTAATGGATAAAATGGTACTTTTTAAAAATAATTTACATAGGGATGACTGTACTATGTTATATTATACTCAAGGATGTAATTTATTCCTCTGTTTTTAGCTTCAGAAACTCTGGGTCATATTATACTCAAGAAAATGTGGTAGATGAAAATTTCCAAGTCCATTATGCTTTAACAAAATAGTGTTTACATTTGTAATACAAGCAATAATCATCAGGGTGCCATAAATGTTACCTTCTTGGTGATATGTCCATACACAAACATACTTATTACTGGAAGAAGAATGAAATAAAAATATTAAAAAAAAAAAAAAAAAAAGTGGTGACTTGGAATCTTTTTTGAAATCCCACCACCACCCAGATAGTTAAATAAAGATTGAAGAATTTGTAATTGATGATATTTATTTATTTATTATTTTTTTAAATAAGGTATGATTCAACAAATATATAATTAAAAACCAAAGGCCCCATTTATTCCTTCTGCAGGGTAGAGTGTAAATTCTTCTCTGGCAGAAGTATTAATTTATTTAAAAAATTAAATGGATTGAAAGTAAGAGGTTAAAACTCAACACACACACAAACACACATAATTGTATCAATAATGTTAGTAAGTTACTTCAGTCCCTTTCCCGCTGCCATATTGTAGATTCCCTGTGCCTTTTCTAAATTTTTATGGTAATTTTTCTGATGAACTTTCCTCTATGATATCTAGACTTTATAAATTTATGTACAGTACTGGACTGGCAGCAAGGTTTCATCATTTAAAGGTGAAATGGCTAGATGTAACTGTAAGTGCTATGATAAGTTTCTTTTGCATTTGTCACTTTTAGAACTCTCTTCCAGCTTCTTGATTTCCATTCCACTTTGATCTTCAAAAAATTAAATGCAATGTTAAACTACATCTTCTGTCTTAATGCCTGTTCTTTTATGTTTCCTCTCATTAATTATGATTTTTTTCATATTTTCTCACACTCAGTAACTCCTTATGTTTTAGTGGCTTTATTGCCTTGCTTAAGATAAAATGATTTAAAAAAACAATAAAAAATTGACATTAATCATTTTGCTTCAAATAATGTCTTTCTGACAACAAGCAAATGACTCGATGTTGGCATGCATTTTTTTTCTCTCTTATTTTGCTCTTTAACAAAATCAAAATAATGTTCTTAAGATTTGTGATAATTGAATATCATCATTTCATTTCAAATATACTGGTCTCTCTCTACCATGAGAGAAAATGTCTTCAGACAGTGTTTATCTAGTCACTCCTATTGATATCATTAAATTAATAGTGGGAGAGCTCTGTAGAATAGTGAAAGCTATGATGATGACTAAATAGTAATGATGTGGCGGGTGAGATCAAATTCTAGTTGAAATAGTTTCTCACTTTTCATTTGTACTTTTGAGAAAGTCCTGAATCAATCTCTTCTCTTGACTAATTATGAGTAAAATATCCAGGCAGATAGGGCTCTCTCTCACCTTGACTGTCAGTCAGTCTAGAAAAACAATGCTGGATTCAAAACCAGAAGTGGAATCCACTCTTCTGGGCTGTAGGCAAAAAGGAAGGCCATTCAGCTTGCAGAGTTTCCCTTGAGAGAAATTCCTCACTAAAGCCAATTTTGGTAAATACATCACTAACATTTACATGCTTAAGGCACTAAAAGGTTTCCTCTTTCAGGAGTGAGAAAAGCTTGTTGATGATAATGATGGTAAAAACAGCATCAGAAGAATTGCAGATTTTACAAAGATAGGGTTGTCATGAAAAAAATTTGTGAATCTGAAGATTTTGATGGTGTCATAGATTATGTTGAAAGGAAAACATGGGCTTGCGAGATTGAAAGCAAATATTGCAAATGTTTTTTTGTGTTGGCTATAAGACGAAATGTGCATGGCGTATGTGAATTAGCATGATTAGATGAAATGTAATAGTAGCACAACTCCAGTAATATCCGTCTACCAATGAGAAGAAACTTTACAGTAGGTTCTCTTTTATACTATTGTCTATCAGTGCCATCTCTCGAGCAATCATTGTGGAAGCTTTTACTGCAATTATCCTAGTGATGCTTAGATATATTCTATCTTGAGTAAAAAGAAATTGAGGTTTATTGCTGTCTTTTGACAGAATAGATGTTTATACTTGATTTTAATAATGCATAGATAGAATAAGGACAGTAAGTAAGGTGTTAATATTGATCTTCTGCCTAGAGGTTATGGATAAGTTAGTTTAAAAAAAAAAAAAAATTGTGTAACTTCAAAGTTTTAATAAGACTGTCGAAATTGTTTTAAAGTTTTGTTTTAATATGATAAATCAATATGTCCCTGTCTGTGTGTGTGTGTATATATATATATATATATATATATATATATATATATATTTGAACAATAAAAAATATTAAAAAATTAAAATCTTCAGACACACTGGGTTGTAGATTAATATTCTTTCGTTTTTATTATTATTGTTTCATTTAGATTCCTTGACTAGTTTCGGCCAATATATATATATATATATATATACACACACACACAACACAAAGAAAAAACAACTGTGTTGACATAACTAACACCTTGAGCAAGGAAAGAAAACAAAAATGACCTAAAGGTAAACTACCTACTCAATAAAGAAAAGTGCTCAATGCCTAGATTACCTAGATATAGCAAAAAAAAAACCCTTCTCAACATTATCTCTATCAAAGGATAGTACTAGTTATTATTCGAGTTTCACACCCTCATGATCTTCAGACAACTAGAATATGTAATACTAGTAATAGTAGTACCAAGAAATTTCAAAATCGTGATAAAATTGATATTTAAAAGTTAAGTAATCTTTTCATATAATATTATATATATTTGTGTATTTAGGCATCAAATTCTTTCTTAGTCATGTCTGATTGATTAAATTACAAACATTATATTTGCTTATTTTTATCATAATCCTTTCCTATTCACACACACACACATATATATATATATATATATATATATATATATATATAATTAATACAAGTAAAAGGTTTGTCACTTAGCTGATTGATGTTACCTTATATCCTGACTCTGGGAATCACACCGTCCACTCATCAGGGGGTATCAGCAATATATATATATATATATATATATATATATATATATATATATATTTGTGAACATAGGAATAGAGAAAAACTATATTGGGAAAGAGTATTATGGACAGATGAAACAAAATTGATTTGTTTGGACGTAATTTTAGCAATCATGTATGGAGAAAAGATGGCAATGCCTTTAAACCAAAGTATACAGTTCAAACAGAAAAATTTGGTGGTGGCAGCATCATGGTTTGGGGATGCTTTTCTGCAAAAGGTACTGGCAACATATCAGTAATAGATGGTAGAATGAATGCTGCAGCATATCAAAATATTTTGGAAGCAAATTTAATGATTTCAGTTGAAAATCTTGAACTTCCTCCTGATTGGATCTTCCAACAAGTTAATGATCCTAAGCACACTGCAAAATCCACAAAGAAATGGCTTGCCGAAAATAATGCAAATATCCTGAAATGGCCAAGTCGGTCTCCAGATTTAAACCCAATCGAGAATCTGTGGCATTATTTGAAAATTCAAATCCAATTGAGAGCTCCAACAAACATCCTGTATCTGAAGACCATATGCAAAGAAGAATGCAACAAAATAAAGATTAAAAACTACTAAAGATTGAGAACTACAAGAAGTGGTTGGTTGCTGTAAAAGGGAATAATGGCTATTCTACAAAGTATTAAATGAAGATTATGTATTTTTTTGTATTGTACAAATACTTTTTTCATCTATTAAAATGGATAAATGGAATTTATTTTTATTAAATATTTTTTTCTGTTTTCTATGCATATTTAGTTATTATACATCTGTGTAAAGTTAATTATATGAAAAGTATGTTTATACATTAGTTGGGAATGCAATAAATTAAAGATTTGTACATATATGAATATTTGTTTTCTCTCACTGTATGTGATATGTGTCTAACGAAGAGTCAGACCTCAAATTTGGGTATAGATTTGAAATGTTTTGTCTGTCAACTGAAATTGTTTCACTTTCTCTTGGACACTGATATTTTTGTGTTGGCAAACCTTTTTTGTTAGTGTAGGTATACATTAACTGATTGTTTTTTTTAACTGCTTATCAACCTTTTGCAGGTTATTCAAAACTAGAAAATGTTTTTAGATTATAAGTTGTTGTTTTTTTTTTTTGGAGATTTACTGATACAAGTCCTACTAATTAACCCATAGCTGGAGGAGGAAGAGGTGGGTTCATACCTTTTCCAAGGATATTTGCATTTAAACAAATATAATGAACCTGACTGGAATTGGAACTCAACTCTCTGATTTCCAATTCCGAACCATTATCCATTATACCACCTGTACATCTAAACTTACAGAACATAGTCTTCTCAAGTGGTCACCCATCTTGGTACTGACCCGGCTTGATATTGCTTAACATTGATATTTCAGCTGAAAACTGTATACATTGACTGAATGAATCCCTACTTATAGATATCAGTAAGATTTCTTTTTCTCCATTTCCATTTTTTTCCCCTATTTAGCTACAAGCTATTTCAGCTCTACAAGTGCTAACATAGCAGAGTTGAGGATTAGTAGTGAGATAATGAAGCCATTTAGTGGGAAGGAGATGGAGTCACATGGCTAAAGAATGCGAAACTGCAGAAGACAGGACATAGTGACCTTTCTATGCTTGTATCTAGAGGACGTTGCACTAACTCTATATTTGGAAATAGACAAAGTTGTTTAGTTAGATGTGGGACAGATACAGACTCGACTAAAATATACTTTTAGTGGAGAGGGTATTTATGGACTGTAGCAAGCTGGTGAGGGTAAAAATGGACTTTGGAACAAGTAGACATTACTTATAAATGATACGAGGAGGTTGTCTGGATTTACTGGCCTTTGTGACTGGTTTCGCTGATACCCTTTGATTGGGTTGCAGCACTTGCATGGGAAATATAGTGGTTAGGTATGTTTTAACAAAATCCTTTCATTTTAGGGGACAAAACAATGCTTTTCTTTCCTTTTCCACATGCTTCTTTGTTTCCGTTTGATCATTCGTTCATTCATCTATCTGTGAAATTGCTTGATACTTGATGAAGCTGGTATTTACCTAACCTCCCCAATGAGGCAGGATGTGGCACAAGGGCGATTTTTATTTGAGATGATCTGAGCCCGTATTCTCGGGCAAATAGTCCCTGTAGACTCCAAATACACGGGGTTAAGTTTGTCAACCTCCCCAGATGAGACTGCTTTTCAGCATATCCTCATCTGGGCTCCTCTCTGCCCAAAGGCAGAGAGTTTGAATAAGTCTTCATGCGTGATCAAGCCTCTCACCAACTAATTTCTCATTGACTCATATAGCCACTTTTCTACCCACAATTCCTTGGTTTGTTTGTTTTCACTATCCATTATAATTATGGGTAAGGCAGGTAGCATCCATTATGACACAATTCTCTTACAAATCCAAGACCATGCAGTAGATGTCGAAAGGAGATTAAGCACCTTGAATAAAATAACGGAGTTGATTTGGGGGGAAATTCATGTACCCAAAGGGAAGTGTTTTAGGTGTTGGTTGCAGGTGTACATATAGTGAAGGAGTGCAAAGAGTTGAGGTGTTAGTTGATTTGCTGTGGATGTAACTGGGCAGGTCATATAGCTAGAAGCCAGATAAGCGGGGCGGGGGGTTACTATGTTGGTACTTTGTCATTCAGATATATAAAGGTGCTCAGGCATTCATTGCCAATGGTAGAAGTTATGATAAGTGGGAGAGCTCTTGTTGATATGTGTTGCACGACTACATTGATTAGTTAAAAACTGGGGTAGGATGAGCAGTTCTCGGTGGGGTTGAATGTAAAGGTACCTATACTGTGGAATTAATGGTGTGTGGAATGTTATTAAAATTTTAGATAAATTTATGGAACTCCCTTCCATATTCTTGCTTTCTAATCTTCCAAAATTTAAACACTGTCAATCGTTATCTTCTGTCTTAATTCTTATTCTTTTATTGTTTGCTTTCTTTAATAACATTTTCTTTTTCTCATATTCTCTCTCCCTCAGTAACCCTATGCATCTTAGTGGCTTTATTGCTTTACTTGGAGTGAAATGATTAAAAAAAATTAAATTGTTCTTAGTATCAATAGTGTCAGGAATATAAACGTGATTGGTCAGTGATGAAAGAGTAAATTTCAGACGAATGTAATTTACCATAAGTGTACGACCAATGACCAAAGAGTGGGAAGCATGAAAGTATAGATGTAAGCTCAAGAGAGACTGACATTTCTCAAGTGATTGAGAACAAGAACTTCTGTTAAGTTTACCAAAAAGCAATGGACAGTCAAATGATTCTGCAAGAGAGAGCTTCTCGTATAAAGTGAGCTGTTATGAATGTTTCCTAGAGGAGGCGAAAATCAAGTTTAAGGAGGAGCTAGAGGTGTGGATTGAAGAAAGCATTTTCATTCCCAGGGAAAGAAGATGGAAAGTAGAGTGCTGCTGCTGATGGTTGTAGTTTAGGTAACAAAAAGAAACGAGCAAAAAAGAAGAACAAGTTTTACTTAATGTTTGACTTTGAAAAATTAAAGAGCTTATATGGTATGTCACTCAGGTGATGTATATAGAGAGTGCTTGTAATACAAATGCCAGAGGCTTTGCTAATTGATGCTTTGAGGTTGGCTTTGTGAGTTTCAGAAACTTAGAGATACGAACTAATGAATTGTAAGGGCAGAACATAGTTTTTTAATTAGGTTCGGATTGGGACTGAAATCTGTCCACAAAATCATGGCAACTATCTTTTCTTTTCTTTTTTTAAATACTATTTCATAATGTTTTATAAAAGGTGAAAGTATTTCTATTTAGATTTTCACTGGAATCCAGAAAAATGTTCTGAAATATAATATTAAAAAAAAATAAAAATAATGAAAAATCCTTAAACAATTTTATTGATCCTTAACCAAACTTGGGTAAATAAAAAAAAAATTAGAATGTGAATATTCTTTCTATCCCTCCATAACCCTATCTCTAACCCATATTGAGATCCCGTCAATTGACAGTTGAGCTGGCAAGATGTAACCAAGAGTTCTATGCTAACAGTTTCTTTGCTTGTGGAACTTCCTTATGGCTCCATGCTTTCCAACCAAGTTTAATCTGCAAAAATGTCCTCCTAATTACTCTTTTCTCTTCCTGCTCATTACTAATGTTTCTGTTCCAAAATCCTCCACACTCTGTAATCACTTGTATTTTAGTGGCTTTACTCTCTTGAATGGGATGATACGAATTTTATATATATATATATATATGAGAGAAGGATAGGATAAAGAACAAATAGGAAATGTTTATCAATGTAACATGTTAGTCTTTTATTAAAGCTTCATTGGAGAATGATATATGGAGCAAAAAAATAAATTCTGATATTTTTGTTTTGTGGTATTTAATTTTTCATTGGTTATCAAGCTAGATGTGCATTTGACTTGTTAAGCAGCATTAGTGTAATTTATACTGTTCTGAACTCAAGGAAAGGCAATGCACCCTTTTGAGGCACAAAAAAATTAAGGAATTCCAAGCCTAACAAAAAATATTAATATTTATGTATATAATTATATCATAATTATAGTTTGTGTATGTAGGATTTAGCTGATGATCTATATTTGTGTGTGTCTAGTGTACATTATTTATGCTTGATTTGGAGACTTTTTTTTTTTTTTTTTAAATAAATAGCATTTGTGGTAGATTAACATACATTAGATTTTTTTAAGAATGGATTTAATAAAGGTTGGTGATGTAATATAGTGTTTTTAACATATGTTTATAGTTGGTAAAATAGCTATCATTCTATTGGATTCTAATCCACACACACGCACACACACACACATATATATATATATATATATATATATATATATATACATTTCCATCCAAAATTAATAGAAATTAGACTTATAAAAAAAGAATGACATAGAAACTAGCCTTATTAAATCAGGAATCTAACACAAACATGATGAAAAAAGAAAACTACAATTTGAAAATGAAACAAAAAAGGATAAACCAGATAATTTTGTAAAGGATCTAACGAACATAAACAGGGATATAAAAATTTCATAACGACTTAGATGATTGCGAAAGAAAACCAAAAGAGAACAGAAACAAGTTGAAAAAATAAAACTTGCCTAACATCTTCATCACTGCTGATGAAACCAGAAACATATAAAAGTTAAAACCCTAAGAACACAAGAAGTTAGTTAAGGAAAACATGACCCAAACATAAAGCTAAGCATCCAAAACTGTAGAACATGAAATTAATCTTGAAGGCAAAGAAATTGTGAAAAAGAAATTAACCTATGTGGTACATAAAGTACTTTACAAAATCACAAGTCTTTATCATACTAAAAGATTGCCAAGTAAAACATCAGATTTAACCCAACATGCAGAATAATAGACCCAATGAAGAGCCAACTAGGAAAAAAAAATAAGTAAAATTATACTAAAATCAATTAACTTGAAACAAGAACAGCTTTAAGTGTAAATCAATGGAAGAACACAGGATTAGTAATAGACTGCTTCTGTAATATAAAACATACATCACTGTGTTTTCACCCAACTTGATATTAAAAATCTATCTCCATCTGTCACTGAATCTATATTAAATAAGGCCCACTACTGGAATGGAAAAAAAAAACATAAGATTGTAGTAACATTTTTATGCCGTGTCCCCTCAGAGTGTAGGCAATGATGGCTCTCCACAGCTTCCTGTCCCTTGTAGCTCTTAATAAATTTTATCTTTCTGTTATTTCTCCTAAACTCTGTTCCATCACCCATTTTACTCAAGCTCACTATGTTATGCATTGTTTTCCTTTGTCCTATGAGTATCAAATTTTCCGGGCCCTCCTTGCTCATTATGTGCTCCAGAAACCTCACGTCTTCATAACTACCATTCAGCAAAAAACGACATGGTTAAAGAAGAGTATATATATATATATATATATATATATATATATATATATATATATATTCTATTTATATGTTATTTGTATAGATATAATTTAAGTAAATGCTCTGTTTTTTAATTAAACAGGATCAATTACAGCCTGAATGTTTAAGAAATTTCATAGAAAAAACGTGCTCTTTGATAGGAATCAAATCTGTAAGCTTTATGGGAACCATTATTTGACCTGACATGCTTTTAACCATTCAATGACAGTGATGTCTGGTTAGTAGTCTGAATTGCTTTTTATAAACACTCACTTTTGATGAACATTCAGGCTGGTAAATGTAATTAATACTGTTCAATTAAAAACAGTATTTACTTAAATTATATCTATAAGTAATGTATAAACAGAAAATATATTAAATAATTATTGTACTTAATAGATTTCACTATTTATATATAAAGACAAAAGGAGGGACTTTATTAAGGCAAATGCAAAGATTTTATTTTGTAACAAGTATTTATATACAAGAGCAATTCAGGTTAGTTGAAAAGTCAGATAAGCTATGGAGGATATGGAGTGACACAATGTCCAAGAAATTGAGTGATGTTTTTCAATTTTTTTTTTAATGCAAATTAATATTCAAATTATTTTAGTTTGGGCATACTTTATTTGTTATGTACTTTGAATTATAGTGATTTTCCAAGCATAGCTTAGATGTGGCACAAGGCCGAAATTAGGTGGCACCCAATGAGGATCGAACTCACAACTCGGTCATAATTGTTCTAGCAAGCCAAGCTTGCTAACCATTACACCGCCTCGAGGTGCCCCTATGTACTTTGAATGATATGAGGTTATGGATTTAACCATATTCTTTCATTTTACATTTTTGTAGTCATGTATCTTGGCTTGGGAAAGTAGTAATTTTTTCAGCTATAGAGATACTGGAAAAAATCCACAACACAGATTTATATTTTGATAATATTTGATAGCAGCACAATTGAGAATTTTCCTTCTAATTAGTTTATCTTTTAATAAGTGTGGCATTCTTTAGGTGAAAGTTGTGGTTGAATTATTTCTATGTATAGCTAATGCATTTGATAAATTGTTGTAAGATCCCTTCTGCATTTATCAATACACTTTTTTAAATTTCTGCAAATTTCCCCAATATGTTGTGAAGAATGGTTCTGGCAATTTATCTTACTTATTATAAAACGCAGATTGTGTGTGTCTGTAACGTTTATATATTGGATCGGATTTCCTACATTTTTCAACCGATTTCAACAAAACTTCACAGGACTACATAAAATTACCTTGTAGTGGTTCTAACAGCACCAAAAATGGGAAAAATATAATTGTTTTTGCACAAAATCAATTTGAAAACACGATTAAGAGACATCGTGAAAATGGAAGGGGACAACTCACATCGGGTTGTTTGTGTGTGTGGGTTACTTTAAATATAGGGGGATTTCCTATATTTTTCAGCCGATAAAACAAAACTTCACTTTTTTTTTTTTTTTTTTGGCAGGTAGTGTTTCTTATTCTCTTACACACTTTTTTTCTTTATTTTTAATATTCACAATGCTTTAAAAAATTCCATTTACAAGACAATTATTTATAATAAAGTTCTATTCAATCGTGAGACTCATAACGATTGAAAACAATGTTTTTGTTTGAGTTTGGGTTTGACCAAAAAAAAAAAAAAAAAAAAAAAACTATTTAAGACATGCATGTCCGTCAACCTTAAACAATAATCTAATGATCTCTACTGATTGTACAAATACAAACATCGGATAAATTCTTTATCTTTAGGGAAAGATAATGAAATCTAAACATACACAAGTCTTAACTAAAAATAATAACCGGGAACGGAAACTACTTTTAAATACACATGGTGTCCAATTTTTTACTGTATTCAATAAGTAAAAATCATAAATTGTAAAAAGATTATTATTACAGAAAGGCTACTAAATGAATAAGATTTGGTAGATCATAATTAATAAACCCAAATAAAGTTAATATTTTTGTATTAGAAACAACGAGTGGAAAATATATTCAAATCAGAATTTTAATTATGAATCACCACAAGCAAAATATGCAATTTTTTTTACTGTATTCAATAAGTAAAAATCATAAATTGTAAAACTAAAAGATTACAGAAAGGCTACCTACATTTTTTCAACCGATTTCAACAAAACTTCACTTTTTTTTTTTGGCATGTAGTGTTTCTTATTGTCTTGCACACTTTTTCTTTATTTTTACATTCAGAATGCTTTAAAAAATTCCATTTACAAGACAATTGTTTATAATAAAATTATATTCAATCGGTAGAGACTCATAACGATTGAAAACAATGTTTTGTTTGGGTTTGACCAATTAAAAAAAAAAAAAAAAACTAATTAAGACATGCGTGTCCGTCAACCTTAAACAATAATCTTTGTCAATTTTATTTTTCAGTCTTTATGATGGTGGATACTTGATCTATCACTTACTGTTATTTCCCCGGGCAACTCCGGGCTCTACTGCTAGTTTTATATATACCAGCTTCAGAATTATTATTGTTACGGATATTTTTTTATAATAGTTTTGGATGTGGTTGTAATTATTTTGGTGATTAGATTGGATAAATTGTTTTGGATAGTGGATATTATGGTGTTAGTATTATTATGTATCTGTTTTTATCTAGTTTATTGTTGTTAATGTTATCTTTTTTGAAGGCGTATATTCAGTATAACTTCCTCTTAACATTGTGGATGAAATAATAAGGATATTGTCAGTTTCTAAAAGTGTTTCTATGTATATTTCTTCTTTGGGTAAATATTGGATGCTGCAGATCCTTAGTGCACTTAAACAGAAACCTGTAATTATTCCTGATTTGATCTTGTTACAGTGGTGGGATTAAAAATTGACCAGGTCATGTTTATTGGTAGCTTTTCTGTAAACCTCCTTATTTCTGTGCAGCATGATATCTAGGAAGACTAAAGTATTGCTAGGCTCGGATTCAAAGCTAAAGTCTATTGTGTGTTCAACATTATTTAGTTTATTGAAAAGATCAGGTAAAATCCTGTCTTCTTGATATATTAGTAGAGAATAATCTATCTAAAATAAGAATTTTATGGTAAATATTTTTAAAAGGACTGCTTTCCAGAAATTCAAAAAATAGACGAGCCAAAATGACACTGAGAGGAGGCCCCCAACGGTAAACCAAATTTCTGCCTATAAAAATTGTTGAAGATGAAAAAAACATTGATTAGTGATTAAATGGCACATTTTTATGATTTTATATGTAGGAATTGGTAATTTTGTTTTAGTTAATAATATTTTTAGTAAATTTAGACATTTCTTTACAGGAACATTTATTTATAAAGATTTTATATCTAAACTAATCATACATTTGATTTTGATATCTGTTTTTAAATTATTTATTTATTTTTTTATATGCAAGGAGCTAATTGTACCAAAAAGTGGGGGTTAAAATGTTGGTTAGTGCCCCAGCTATTTTATGTGGGGCACTGCCTACTCTTGATATAATGAGTCTCATCAGAATGTCCATTTTATATATTTTTGGTAATTGATAAAGTGTGGATGTTTTGGGGTTGCGTTTGAGGGTGAGCCAAGAATTGTCTTCATTTTTTAGTAATTTCTTGGTTTTGTTTTTAATTTTTTGTGTTTCTTTTATGACGTTTTGTTCCTAAAATTACCAATTTTGAAAAACCAATGAAATTTTTGCTCTTGTATATAAATACTTGTTACAAAATAAATTCCTTGCATTTGCATTGATAAAGTCCACCACAGGATGAAAAAATGTTAGCTAAGTTTTCCTTTTGTGTCTTTTCATATTGTCATTTTACATATATACTCTGTCTTTGTGTGTGTGTGTGTATATATATATATATATATATACACACACACACACACGAGACAGTATATCTGTAAAAATGACATATATATATATATATATATATATATATATAGTTGATTTGCTCTTATTATTTTCTGATAAAATATGAAGTTAATGTTCTGGAGAAGTACATCTGGCAATGAATTATCAACAGTTCATTATCTTAGCGATAAAAATTGATTTACCATTTTATGACCATCAGAAATGAGGATAATAGGTTTTGGGTGAAAAGTTAAGGCATTTCAAAATGCTTATAATACCTCATCAGGCAGAATAACACATTTGTAATCTTCTTAAATGTCTCAGGCTGTCCCCCCTACACACACACACACACCTCATTCCTTTCTTTTCTCTCCCATTGTTACTCTGTAATGGTCATAATCATGCAAGAGTTATTGAGTGAAGTGATATGAGAAAGGACCTTTTTGAAAAAATCTTGATTTCTTTCCAATGTGCATCAATCTAAGAGGTCCTTCTTCTAAATTATAAGTTACTTTTTTTTTGCTTTTTTTTATTATCCCGCTTCTATTTAATCTGTTTTATTCACTGCCTCAAATCAACAGATCTTTGTAATCTTTTTTTTCATACAAACATTTCTTTTACTCTTTCTGTAAGCATTTCTTCATGAATCCAACATATAAACAGATTACTACCCATCTTTATTGATTGCAATAATAAAACCCCAAACCTCTTAGGTCATCATCACTTTCTTTGAATTGCTGCCAAGCAAACCAGCTTCCTCTGACCCACACCATAGTTTCTTACATAATTTTCCCAGTAGCCATACAACTAAAATGGATAGCACATGTAACTTGAAGAGAAAATATTGACATAATCAAGATGTTAACATTCCAAATCCTTCTTGTTGGAAGGAGCCCCTGTCTGGTTGACCATGTCATCAATGGTGGATCCGTACTCACTACTCTTGGCTAATTGTGGATTGGTAAGGCTACATAATCCATAGTTGGGGTGGATAACCGTTGACTCTGAAGAGTTCATCTGCTCTTCAACAGCTTTTGTTTTTTGTGCTGCTGGAAATACCACTTACCCGCCTCACTGGACCAAGGTCTGGTAGGGGAGCTGGTTTAGTTACTAAAAACTCTGGTTTTGAATTCAGAGTTGTCCTTTTAGACTGGTTGCTAACCAAGGTTATACGACCCTCTGTTCTTCGATTTACCCATAGTTATATGGAGAAGTGGATTCATGCCTTTCCCAAGAGTATTTGCTCATAAGTGAATGTAACAAACTAGACTAGAATTCAAACTTGGTTCTTTGATTTCTCAATCTGTGCTGCTATCCATTACACTACTCACACATCACATTCCATACTATTACAAATATAAGGTTACAAAGGAAAACTCCATCAATACTGGAAAGAACAATAACAGCTACTGGACATGAGAAATCAATTTTCCTGAAAAAATGTTTTAAGAGAAAAATTTTATAAATTTCAACTGAAAGTAAAAATGGCTGCTCAATCAATGACTGCCAAATGTTTCCTTGTAGGGAAACAACTAATATTACTATTCCTATACCCCTCCTTGACAATGTTTACAAGCTTCTGGCAATGAGAATGTTGCTCCCTTTCTTGTTGTTAGCTTCCTGCCATGATTTATGGTGTACTTTTGCACTTTCTATGTGCACAAATGCACATTGCCTGGAGGTCATCTGCTCCTGGCTCTTTACCCCCAAAATGATAAATTGGGTTTTGGTTCTTTCTTTGATAATACATTTATAATCTTGTTACAGTCATTAAAAAATAAAATGTTATCACACTAAACTGATAATGAAGACATATGCTTATTTATCGTTTATCATATAACACTTTATAAAACTTATTTAAGAGCAGAGGAAATAAATTTCTCATAACCACATAAAGAGATTTTAAGGCTAAGAAATACTTGAAAAAAAGCCAGAGATGGCAATTAAAACATTGTAACAATAAATGATTTTTTCCCATGCATTGAAAATCTTTACATCACTTGTATATATAATGTTAGGATATATTTTACACACACACATGGTGGCTGATTCTGCAATTGACATTAACATATGAAGGCCTTACAGTTCAGTTTTTAAAACTAAAAGACTATACTATCGACTCATGATTTGATTTTAGTGGTGAAGGCTTGTGAAGAACAGGCCACGCTTTTCAGAAGAACTGAATCAGAGAAATGATGCACTCTGCCAGAGACTCTCCAAACAGCCCTCAGTTTTCCTTCTGGTTACCAATCAAGGATAGATAGCCCAGTCTGCCCTGCTATTTAACCTATAGCTGAGGAGAGAAGAAACGGATTTATACCTTTCCTTAAAAAAGTGAATGTAATATCTTCAACCAGAATTTTATTTCTGTATGCCAATCCCACTTCTCACCCTGATACACCTATATACACCTCTCTCTCTCTCTCATATATATATATATATATATATATATATATATATATATATATATATAGAAAAGAGAGAAAATAGTAGGCTGATAAAGTTATAATAATAAAAATATTTCTTGTATGTTATTAGCCCTTTAGACCAAATAAAAGCATGATGATCTACACACACACACACACACACACACATATATATATATATATATATATATATATATATATATAATGTGTGTATTTGGGCAGCAATCCTTTTATATAAGTTTCATTAAAGATGACTGACAAGGTACTGTGATTAAGTGTTTTATTTAATTTTTCTTGCATTTGTACACTTTTTTTCTTTTCTGGACACAAAATCTGTATAAACGGACCATAAGTTCTGCATATCTGAGCACTTTCAGACAATTTTTACACACTTTGTCTCCAGAAAAGAAAACACTTGTGTGAATGCAAGAAAAACTAACTAAAAAAGCTTAGTTGCAGTACCTTGTCAGTTGTCTTTGATAAAACTTGTAATTCAAATTGTGTAACAGTTAGTTCATATTCAACACCTGAAGATTTCATTGTGCATGAAACTCAGTCATACTAGCAGTGATGGATAAGTATGTTTATTTTTATATATATATATATATATAAAAGGCTCAAACACTAATATTCCATGGTTATAATTTATTACATTAGAATTGTAATCACAATCCAATTCATCAGACCTACAAATTCAAAAATATATAGTGCCAGTAATGAAAGTGGGTAGACAGAACTGTTCAAAAGTTACTGATAGTTATATTGGCGTACAGTCCCAAATCATTGTGAACAACAATTTGATTTTATAGGCCTTGTTCAACTATTGATCACACCAGACCATGAACTCTCCCTCTTTCCCAGCTAAGGTCTGCTCAGCATAGTTGAAGTATAAATCACAGATTGGCTTTCTGGGTGTTTAAGAAATACAAATATACCTGAGCATGTATCTGAGCCTGGTGAAGCACATACTATGCAGCTAAGGCAATAGTTCTCAAATGGTGCAGTGTGTCTCAGAGGTGGAATGATTGAAAGACAATCAAAGATTTAGAAACAGTTTTAAAAAAATTCATGTGCCAAAAATAAATATGATTTCAAAATTTAAAATATTATTATGGATTCTTGTAATTACATGCATGAGTCCGAGTATAAATAGTTATAAATAATTATTGACTGATTTTATCATTGTGATGTTTTTGCATTATATCAAGTATTAAAAATATGTTAACTAGGCTCCGCTAGAAGAGAGTTATCAATGATAATGTTCTGACCCCAAATCCATGGTTATCTCCTTTTATCTCTGAATCTTCTTTGCTGTAGGGCTGTTTGTGTTTTTCACTGGGACTTCCCTTTGGTAGGACATGTGCAAATTTTAATTCTGAAAATGTGGCCCAGAGAAAAAAAATTTGGGAGCCACTGAGCTAAGAAAAGGATCATTTGCATTGGCTTTATGATCCCGACTAAGGTTAACTCCTATACATGGGGTGGGTTACAGTGGGCTGAACACTGAGAGCTGATATTTATAGGCTGGGTTTGAGCAGGTTGAATGCTAAATGGTTAAAGAATACCTGGGCTATTTGATCAAATATATTTTTGATCAAGATGTTGTTTGTCTTCTGTTATATCTTGCATTTGGTTGAAATTTTAATTCCAAAAGAGATCAACCATCTGGTGCAAGTTAGATTTCAGTTTTTATAGATAACTGAAAGATTTCCATTTATATTTTAATTGCAACACAAATTGTGTTTGTCCTACCAGTCTCTTTAATTTTGGTGTCTTCAGTCATTTAAATGGTTGACAAGTTACTTTTTTAATATTTCATTGTAACTAAATGTAACATCACTGTAAGAAACTAAAGACCGTTATTATGATTAGTCAGAAACGGAATTTTTGTCAGGTTTTGTTTTTGGTGAGTTTATAACTGGATAAGTAAGAAACAATGTGTGTGATACAAGAGACTGGACTACTTCAGACAAGAATGTGACCTGTGAAATATGAAAGGGTGAACAATTTGTATGATCTGGCCCACTTTGCAAAATCGGATCCAATGATCAAATAGCAGTTTTTATTCATTTTTATTTATTTATTTATCTTTAAGTTTCTTGGTTTGGCTGGGAATTTTTCAGCACTCTCTCATTTCTTATATTGTTTGACTTTAATTCTTACCAAAGAGAGGCAGTTTCTTTTACAGTAACAACTTCAGTAAGTACATGTTGTACCTCCCTAATCTAGTAACTTTAGGACTATGAAGATGCTGGAATAGTAAAATTTTTTGAGCCAATAGGGCTCAGGGTTAACAATAACAGCATCATCATCATCATCATCATCAACAATAATAATGATAAAGATAAAATAATGTATGTAATGTACTGTATTACTGATATTATACAATTTACATATAGGTATTAATCAAACTTCGGTTTTCTAAAAAGTTTTAGCAAAGAGGGCAAACTTTGCTAAGGGATAGGATGATGAGAAAAGCCATCATCGTCCACTTCCTGAAGGGACATGAATCAGGAGGAGGAGGTAATGTTTTTGAATTACCTCTCACTCACATTGTTCAATTCAGTAGAACAGTTACTTCAAAAAATACCTAAGACTGCTGTTTATATAGATGACATTCTTATCTCTGTTGTTAGTATGAACAAACATGATGATGAACTCCATTTAGTGTTCACCAGATTACAGAACACAGGAGTATGTCTTAAAAATGATAAAAGTGAGTTTCAAAATCTATTGGTCACAGAATTGATTTGGCACCTGTCAGACGAGACAAGTTTGTGCGGTATGTTTGGCACCTGCAAGAACAAATTAAGTTATTTAACTCTGATCAACTATTATTACATGAACAATGTTAGTCTGTACTTAGCTCTCTTCCATATGTTGTTACAAAAGGAAGTTTCCTAGAAATTGAAAGAGGCTCCTCACATAGATATCCAAACACTCTGAAAAGTTTGTATTGGAGCTTCTAGCATGAATGCCAAGCAGTACAGCATGCTATTTCCAAATTTCTGGCAGAGTGAATTGTGTTATGGTGTTCTTTTTCTCATAGATGGTGCCCAACTGACCCTACTATACTGTTCAGTCAACAAAATCAAAACCAAACAATGCACATGTGTGAAATTAAAAATATAAAATGGCGACAATTTACCCATCCACCATGTATTCTCTTGGTCATAGACGCTTGCGGCCATATCACATTGTATCACCAATTCTTGTATGATCACTTGCAAGCAATGACCATTTGGGAATACCAGGTGCTATAAGCTTGGATGTGGATAATGGCTCAGAATTGAAAATTAGTCATGCTGGTGATGAATACTACTTTGTATTAAAAATGTCTCTTGATCGCCTTATGATTGATCTTGAAACCAATGTATCTTGGAATAAATACTTGGTCATCAAACATCTATTATCTTGGTCATAGATGCTTACGGCCATATGTTAAGCTATGTCAAGCCTGCTCAGTACCTAAATGGGTGACTGTTTAGGAATACCAAATGTAAGCTTGGATGTGTGCATGGTGTAATGGGTAACAGCTGGCAATCAGAGAAATGAGTTTCAGTTCCAGTCATATTAATTATATTCATCTATGCACATATACCCTTGTGGAAGGTATGAATCCACCACTTCTCCCCCAGCTATAGGTTAATTAGTAAGACTTGTATCAGTAAACCATTATTATCTCAATAAAATTCTTACAATCTAAAATTTTTTTTCTGGCTTTAAATAATTTCTAGATGGTTGATAAGCCATAAAAACAAATATACCAATCAATCTTGCTCATAGATTTAATTTTTATGAGTAGTACTTTCTCCTAAATGGGTTGTCATCCAAAGCTAGAGAGCTCAGTCTACCTTGCTATTTAATCCATAGCTAGTGGTGATGGAAGCTGGATTCATATCTCTCCCAAGTTTATTAATGTGAACACAAGAGAGTAAGCTGGAATTTAAACTCAGCTCATTGATTCAATTTTCTACACTGACAATTGTTATGCTGTCTGCAGATTCTTTAAATCTATATACAGGTTACATAAATTAATTTTTATGCATGAGCAATATATGAAGCATTTAACTGCTACCCTATGGAAAAGGCTCCTGTGTGAATGTTTCCCTGAATACTACAATTTTAATCTCTTAAAGTCTAGAGTCACTCACTGACTAGCCTTCATATCCTCATAATTGGTGCTTCTCACTTCCTCCTTACATTGTGGAAATGTGAGTGGCATAATCAATAGCAGATTAGAATAAGAAATCTGATTGCCGAGTTTGAATTCCAATTGTGTTTGTTACATTCATTTACAGTCAGATACCCTTGGGAAAAGCATGAAACTATTTCCTCCCCCAGCTATGGGTTAAATAATAGGATTCGTATCTTGAAAAATCATTCTTATTCTCAAGAAAATTATTGACGCTATATTCACTTTAAAAAAAAGAACAAGGCAAACATAGACCTTTTTATTTTTCTAAATTCTCATAACAAAAAACAAATGTATATATTCACTTTCATCATATAATAAGGTTAAAACCTTATATGATGAAAGCGAATCTTGTTAAAATATTAAGTTGACTTTCAAATTGGGTCAATTCAAATAATTGCTTTTTAAAACAATAAATATTGCCAATGTATGAAGGTAGTTAAAATAAGTGGTGTCATGGTGAAAACTGTCCTTTTAATACTCCGTATTTTTATTTTTTTTGTAAGCACGAATGTCCGTGTTCAAAAAATACTCTTATAAACCAAAATATGTTTTGCCTTTAAATAACCCACAAATAAGCCACAAAATAAATTAACCACTCACTCAAAACACATCTTCGTTATATTCATATCACAGAACTCACCCTTGAGTGGCTCTTGGACCTTCTATTAGATGAACAGTAGTTTAAAAAACAATTAATAAAAAATAAAATAAATATAACACAAATGGTTTGGGATTTGTTGGGGTCTATTTGTGCTTCATCTACTTAAATCTAAAATATTCAGGTGACTTTCAAAGCAGGCCATGTCTAGTTTTTTTTAAGTTTTTTTTTCTTCCTCAGATTGTTTAAATAACATAATTATGGCAACAAAAATTCATCAGTTGGCTTATTTACACTTTTAGAGCTCTCCTTTCTGAGATTCTATGCGTGTTCTTTTAAAAACCAAAAAATTCGGCACCATCAGATTTCACAAGCAACAAAAGAGCTAATCAATATTGAAAGACTATAATTGACTGTTGTGTTATTAGATTGCATCTTGTTAATAAATCATTCTGTTGGTTAAGGCCTTTTGCTCATCTTATTTTTGCAAGGTGTTAATTTGTCAATATTTTATTACCGAAACATTTCTTTAGATGTTGAAATGTTGGAAAATTACCAATAAATTTTAACTTTACTATAGTTACCACTCTTATTTTCTGATAATGTCATGTTTGAGCATCCATATTTGTAAAAATACACATGTATACATGCACAAAATAAATTCAAAATTCTTTTAAAATTTGTAAGCTTATCTATTTATAATTAGTAAATATACTCTTAATAACAATATCACTTCACCACTACAAATTAATAGAGAATTTTAACAGATTTAAAAGTTCATAAATTATTCTAATTAAAATTTTAAAAAAATATAAGCAATTCATTATTCATCAAAAAAAGTTTTCTTAAGGCAATAGTGTCCATCATAGATTTTATACATAAAAACAATTAAAAGCTTTGCTAATTAAATAATATCTTAGTTTAATTACATATTTTATTTTATGAATCAGTGCAGATTTTCTGAAACTGGAGTTACTGTTTGACAAAAAAAAATTCATGATTTAAATTCTCCAAGGACTTGTCCTTATAACTAATATGAGCATTAAGCACAAAAAAGAATTTTTTGAAGTTTCCTAAATTAGATAGGTGGGTGTTAACAGATGTAAAAAAAAAAAAAAAAACTTTTAAAAAATTTATATTTCAAAAATAATTTCATAATAAGTATAATAAGTCTTGAAAATTTCATTAAAATCTGACAATTATCTGATTTTTGAAAGAATTTCCAAATTGGTATGTTTTACACAAAAAAAAAAAAAATGCTAAAATTTATCATACTAATTTATGGCAGCCTTGTGACACACACAAAAAAACAATTTTTAACCAAAAGTTCTAAAAAGAATAAAAAAAGATACCAAAAAATCCTTTTCTCTTAATAATGGCTATGATTTTTGAGAATAAAACATGTTTTCTTATTATGGTTGAGAATGGGGGTGGGGGCATTTCTTTCATCATGTATTCTGTTTTGTTTTTTTTAAGCAAATCATTGTGTGTGTTTTATATATATATATATATATATATATATATATATATATATATATATATATATATATATATATATATAATTGTCAATCATTATCTTCTGTTTTAATTCCTGTTCTTTTATTGTTCTCTCTCCTTAGTAATGTTTTTTCTTATATTCTTTCACACTCAGTAACCCTCATGGATCTTAGTGGCTTTATTGCCTTACGTGGGGAAAAAATTGCAAAGTTATGAATCCATTCTGTGAACGAAGTTCTTCCTACACAAAACTGTTATTGATGTTATAAATACTTTGATGAGGCTTTTAGAATTTTAAAAGATCTTATAAATATAAGAGGAATATTTTATAAAAACAATACATATATTTAGGCCATCTATCAGATCTAGACATTCAGTGGACTTAGAAGCTGGTTTTTAATGGATGAGAAGTGGAAGTCTTTATTGATGTGATTGTATCCTACTGCAAGATCCATTTAGCATGTATACAATTGTCTATTGGAGATGTAAGCAATTCCCTAAAGTTGTTTGGAGACATATATGTGATCATTACAACATTTAACAGAAATTGGGTTTTGAGGAGTCAACTTTCATAGAAGAGCAAGAGCCTAATTAATACAATGTTGATTAGTACCTTTACCATAATGCAGGTGTGTCAAACTGGCTGCCTGTGGGCCGCATGCAGCCATTTACACTCATCTTGGCAGCCATCACAAAGAATTCTATTCAGACATTTTTTTTCACTTTACATTTGTTCTTATTTAGTTGTCAAGGATGATCACATGATTAACCAGAAGTTAAAAATAGTCACTGATATTCAAAAGCAAAAACCATTGAGATAAAATAAACAATCTAATCATACCAATTGAAAAAAAATCTTACTGTTTTTAATAATTTGCATTAGCAACATAAACAAAATTCTCAATATAACAAGGCTATAGAAACCTTTGTGAGGGCTGCCAAGATGCATGTAAAAGGAATTTCAGCAAAGATTTTGTGATTTTTCATCTTGTGAAGATCAGTTTGCATTATTCTCGGCACCATTCACTTTTGATGTTGCTCAGGCAAAGGAAAGTCTACAGATGGAAGTACTGGAAATGCAGATTGACTCAACACTCAAGGGAAAGTACCTAAAAACAGGATTTCTCAAATTTTTTTCATACCTTCCTCAGGCATTTAAGAACTTTAGAAAGTTTGCCACAAAGATTATGGTGATGTCTGGTTCCACATGTCTGTGAGCAGTTATTTTCATTTATGAAGGCACAAAAACATCTCACAGAACCAGATTAACTGATGAACATTCATCGTCTTTGATCAAAATGGTATCTACACAGACATTCCAACCTGATATATCGAGAATAGATTGTCTAAAGAAATGTCACTCATTAATACAAGGTAAAAATGATTAAATTGTACTACCTTGTATCGTAAGTAATTTGTATTTAAAGTTTAGTTACCATTAACTGTGATTAATGTAAGACTGTAAGCAGGTGTGGCTCTCGAGGCTGCAGATATGGCAGCCCTCTATATGCCCTGAGTTTGACATGCCTGCCATAATGGATCCAATTGAGATATGTGTGAGGTTCTTGAGGACTCCCTTTTTGTTTCTGTACTACATTAATATGTGATAAACCTTACTTTTTTTAGGAGACATTTATGATTCTAGATTTCTCCCATGAGATTTAAAAATTTGTTTTAAATTCAGGAAGAGAGTATGCTATTTACAAAAGTTCAGACTCAATGTAAAGTGATGTTTTATTCTTTATCTTGTTTAGGAATTTTTTATGCTTTCTTTCTTACATTTGATTTTCTTTATTCCTTTTTTTATGCTTTCTTTACTTCTTCATGATTAAGTTTGTTTGAAAATGTTATAATGCTTTGATGTATACTGGTATGTATTGTATTTCCACAGGCATTTTCAGCTTAGTGTAGTCAGGGTTTCAGTGTGACTCAGTGTTTTTCAAACTAGAAAATATCTTCTGTTTCAGTTTCAATTGTATAATGCTATCATGATTGTTCACGTTTCTCCACATTTTAATATTGTCTGTACTGTTTTGCTTCATTAATTTTGTTTCTAATTATTCAGACACATTGATTTCTAAAGCATTAACTATTTTTTGATACTATTTTTCCAATATAATGCCCATGGTCCACTCATAGTAGAGGACTACTGAGTGAGATTGTTGTAAGAGAGAGGAAAGTAGGATTAAGTGCATATTAAGTGAACATAGGATAAATATCAGTTGACTTTGTACTTGAAGAGACCAAGATTGTAGTATTCTTGGAAGCATCCCTGTAGGAGTTTTTTCTACAAAGTAACCATTCTGGAGAACAAGCTGAGTGGAACTTAGACCTTATCAAAAGAACACAGAGGAAATGGAGGATGAGAAGTTGTGAAGGTCTGAACTGGTGGAACTAAGGAATTTAACTAGCTTGGATATCTTTTGTGGATGTGTTCAATATATGATATGTGTGATAATAGAAAAGACATCATCAGTGGACCAAAAACCACACTGCTGGTTACTCAGGTGTTTTTGTGAATTAGTTCAATTCTTAGTCTGATCTGACTGTTTTAAAGATACAGCATAGCAGCAGGAGTTAGGTGTTTTATAAAGTGATTCAAGGAACTGACAATTCTTCCAGCCTCATTTGCAATGTCACAAATATACACGTTCCATTTGAGACTGAAGTCAGCTTTAAACTCAGTAGGCGTTCAAGGTAACGAGCCTCTTTGAGAGTATGACATCATCAGTATGGATGCCGATTGAGGGTCTGCTTATTGGTGATTAAATGTTAAATATCGGTTGATCCTGAACTTGAAGAGACCAAGATTGTAGTAATCTGGGAAGCATCCTCTAGGGAGTCTTTTCAGCACACCAAGTAATGTTCTGGAGAAGATGATGAGTGGAACTTAGTCTTCATCAAAAGAACACAGAGGAAATGAAGAATGATTTACAACTGTGAGCATGACATGATTGGTCCAAGCTGTGAAGGCTTGAAATGGGAGAACTAAAGAATATTACTAGTCTGAACATCTACCATAGTAATTGCGATAGAATAGGGAGAGGTTTTCAATATTTTGTCTGTTGGATAAGGGTTGCATAGTAGAGAATAATTCATTACCCACAATCATTTTTGGACTCTATTGTGGCTGGGTAGCATCTGCTTGGGTATAGCAGCAATACTCTATTTTTGGTTTGATCTGACTATTGTAAAGAACAGATCCTGGCAGCAGGATTTAGGTATTTCATGGAGGGATTCAAGGATTTTTATGATGGATTCAATGTAGGTGCCATCACTGGCCTTGATTCCAGTTTCAGGTCATAGTTTCTGTTCTTGGAAAGTTTATCCAAAGTCCTATTTCTTGGAATACTTGATCAATGATGTTGATTTTCTGTTCAAGATTATTCTTATCTTATGTCATCAATATAGTCCCCACGCTCTCATCATCTGTACATTAGTCTTGGGAGGGAAAGCATTGTCTTTTATTCATAGACTAGCAGTAGAGTCCGGCATTACCCGGGGATGTAACAGTAAGAGATAGATCAAGTATCGACCATCATAAAGACTGAAAAATAAAATTGACAAAGATTATTGTTTAAGGTTGACGGACACACATATCTTAATTAATTTTTTTTTTTTTTATGAATTGGTCAAACCCAAGTTCAAACAAAAACATTGTTTTCAATCGTTATGAGTCTACCGATTGAATAGAATTTTATTATAAACAATTGTCTTGTAAATGGAATTTTTAAAGCAATCTGAATGTAAAAATAAAGAAAAAAGTGTGCAGGACAATAAGAAACACTACCTGCCAAAAAAAAAAGTGAAGTTTTGTTGAAATCAGTTGAAAAATGTAGGAAATCCGATCCCATATATAAATGAACACACACACACAAACAAACTGGGTTTTATAATAAGTATAACTCGATATGAGTTGTCCCCCTTTCATGCTCGCGATGCCTCTTAATCGTGTTTCCAAATTGATTTTGTGCAAAAACAATTGTGTTTTTCCAATTTTTGGCGCTGTCAGAACCACCGCAAGGTAATTTTACGTAGTCCTGTGAAGTTTTGTTGAAATCAGTTGAAAAATGTAGGAAATCCGATCCAATATATAAACGTACAGACACACACACACACACAACCTGGGTTTTATAAGAAGTATGATTTATTTGGGATGTTGTATGGAATGTTTAAATGATCAGTGCCTTATCTCTTCATATCTGTGTTTGTAAATGTGCAGGGCATAGTCTAAGAAAAAATTAAATAAACTGGGGTTCTCATTTCCTCCTTTTTGTACTCTTGATGAGATTTGAAATGTTTCTCACTGGTTTCTGTATGATCACTAAAGTTAAGCAATGACAAGCCTGGTCAGTACCTAGATGGGTGACCATTTGGGAATACCAGGTGCTGTAAGCTTGGATGTGTAATGGCTCAGAATTGTTAATCAGAGAGCCAACTTTCAATTTCTGTTGGGTTTGTTATATTCACTTTCATGAAAATACCCTTAGGAATAAATCCACCTCTTCTCCCCCCAGCTATAGGTTAATTAGTAAGTCTTGTATCAGTAAATCATTATTATCTACCCCCAAAATTCTTACAGTCTAAATTATTTTCTGGCTTTAAATAACCTGGTATGAGTTGGTAAGCTTTAGAAAGTGAACGAATGAATTGAAATGTTTCTGTATTGTGATTCAAAGTGTTTTTTGAAACCAGGACATTTCTTCTGTGCTACTTTTGATTGCATGATGTAATTTTTATGTCTCAGCTGCTGCTGCTGTCTCTGTTATGGCTGTACAGACCCACATGGGAGTGACAGTGTCAATTGCAGTGAAGATACTCTCCCCAATGTCACCTTGTTGTTTCCTTTCCATCAAGCATGCTTTTTCCTGGCAGCAAACCTTTCATTCTCCTTTTCTCGCAGCAGCCCTCAGTGTAAATCACATCTCCAGTGTGAGTGATCTTTTGATGCCTTCCCACCTCTCCATGTCCATGTTCCTTTTGCAGACATCTTTGAAGCAAAGATGGGGTCACCCTTGTACTCTCTTGGCGGTGGCCAGTCTCTTCAGAATTCTCCTATCTAGCATACAATGTACATGTCCAAGTCAGCTGAGCTGGCACTGTTGAAGAAGGACAGGGTAACTGGCCACAGGTGAGAACTATGATATATATATATATATATATATATATATAAGGCTCAAACACTAATATTCCATAGTTATAATTTATTGCATTGGAATCGCAATCCAATTCATCATTGTACATTGAACTCTACCTGGATTCTATCCTTTTCGAAATATATGCATTATATATATATATATATTGACCACTAATATTATGATATATATAAAATGAATTAAAGTTAGATTTTATTAACATTTGTTATATGTTTACTGTGTTTTAAACAACTTGTATGATATTTCACCACATTCTGCAAGTTTTTAAGCTTAACAAAAATTTTTTTTTAAGAAAATTTATACTCCCAGTTGGATAATATTTACTTTCTCTCGTATAGATTTTTCTTTTTAACCATAACCTTATTATTTCAATTTACTCTGACCTCATTTTGTTCTGAATCCAAGATTATTGTTTTTATTTTTATTTTACTTCTTTTTTTTTTTTTTAAATTTATTTTGGTGTCTGGTTTTATTTCTTTGTTTATTTGTATATAATTTTTCCCTTTTCTTTCCCTTGCAATTCATTGGTTAACTATTCGCTAACATCCCTTCCACAATCTCTACATTATTTTTTCTCTTTCCACCAACATCCGGTGTTTTATAAAGCGATCAATATTGGTAGAGTGGGGAGTTGGGGAGAGAAGGGATTAATGCTAAGAAGATGGGGGGGGGGGAATGTTAGCGATGTGTATGGCATAAAGCTTTCTATAAAAATCCAGTTACTTTATCATTATACTAGAAATACCAGTGAAAATTTCATGGTCTTTCTATTTGAATTTTCTGATCAATCTTAATTTTTTAAAGTTAATGATCAGATAACGTTCTTGCGAATTCCACGATTATAAACTACCCATGAAAATTGCATCATTAAATATTTGAACTTAACAACTTAAATAAAAAAAATATTGCAATAACCAAGTATGAATGCAGGTTATTATAAGAAGTAAGATGGTACAAATGTAAAACATATAGTTTCTAGTTAAATACCCATTTTTTCTCATTGCTATTGTTGAAAGTGTTCAAGTGATATAGTTTTTGTTATTTGCTGAAGCACTTTGTGATTTTGTTGTGTCAGTATCAGGTTTGATGAAGGATCATGAAATTATGTATTTGGTTTTTGATGTACATAAAAATTGTGATTTGAAGATACTAATATTAGTTAAAAAAAAAAATGACTAAAGCTAATTGGCTGTTGTTAAAATGTAATTAAGAAAAAAAAAATTCAAAACAAAACTATCCAAGAAAATTTTTTTAGAAATCTTTACATTTAGCTGGGGAAGTGGGAAATCAGAGTTGGTAGATTTTTAAAATACTACAGTGTATGAGAGGGAGGAGAGTTAAAATTGTTAAGAAAATCTCTTACTTAATATCCAGTCATTTTATGCATATAATATAAATTAAAAAGTTACTGCATTTTGTTTGTGTTTTTTCTCCCTTGACTTGAATATCTCAATAATAAGGAAATTATTAACAGAAAAAATAAAAGTGATGATATATTCAAACATAATGTGACGTCTTGTTAAAATGTAATAAAAATTCAAATAGAACATTAGTTTTTGTTCTTTTAAGTGATTTTAATGTAAAATTCTTTGGAAAAAATAGAAGTGAGTCATGGAAATAATTACTAGTGTTAAAAAAATACTAACAGTAAGTTAGCGTTCCAAAGGTTATTTTACTTAAGTGCGTCAGCAGATGATGCATTGATATATCACTTGCATGCTTGCTTCTATATCAGAAGTTTAAATTCAGACATTTCACTTATACACACACACACACACACTACAGTTTAAAAGTTTGAAGCCACCCTCAGAATTAGCATGGGATGAACTTGACAGAAAAGTGAGAAAAAAAAAAATGACAGAGTTCTTAGAATTTTTTATTTTTTTTTTAAAAAAAGCAGTGGAATCAATTATCAAACTTTGAGAAACATTTACAATGATTGCTAAAAATGTGTGCTGCAGTAATCAAGGCTAAAGGAAGATATTTTAACAAGAGCAAAATTTAATCATAAATTTTTTTTTTTTTTTTTTTCATTTTGTCATAATAAAATTTTTAATAAAAAAAAAATCATGTTTCACTATTTTTTTAACCATGTATAATAATTTTCTCTTTAAATTACAAAACAACTACTTTTGGGGCCAATTTAAAACATTACCAGGGTTCCTTAAAACTTTTGAACTGTAGTATGTATATATACTTGTGAGTATGTAAACATTTATGTATTCTTATTTGATTATGACGTAAGTTTTTAAACATTTATTTTATAATGTGTAATTTTGAATCTATATATATATATATATATATATATATATATATATATATATATATATATATATATATATATATAATTTCTATCAAATAGTGCCTTATAAATGCGATCCCTTCACAGATTCTTGAAAGGTGATATCTACTCAGTTTCATATCTGAACATAAAGCAATTCTAAAGAAGTTATGAATTTTTTCTTTATTAATACAACGATTTTTATCACTTCAAAAGTTATTTTAGTGTCTACCCATATTTGAGTAGACAGTCCATTATTTGGCTTTACTTGATCAATAATACACTCTGCCACTGAGTTTGGCTATAGCATGTCTGATCTAAAGACAGTTTCTCCTGCAAAGGGGGAGGGATGCAGGTTTGAGTCCTGCTGGGAAGCAGATATTTTTCTTTAATAAGATTTCTTGAATATTCAGACTGGTAGACCAAAATAACTGTATAATAAATAGAGCTTCTACTCAAATATAGGTACCCACTAAAATTGTGACAAATAATATATATAAATAATAATATCCACATTTATAGTGATAAAATCTGTCAGATTATTAAATAAAGAATCCATTACTACTTTAGAATTACAAGTATGTGTAGATCTGTACAGGGGGCGATGGGTAAATTGTCGCTATATTTTTAATTTCATGCATGTGTGTTAGTTTTTTATTTTGTTGACTGCACAGTATAGTAGGGTCAGCTAGGAATTGTACTGCTTGGTGTGTGTGTATATATATATATATATATGCTGTGTGTGTGAGAATATAGACGTGTGAGAGAGTATATACATTGTGTGTTTGTGTATATATATATATATATATATATATATATACGCACACACAATTTTTGATTGTTTTTATTTTTTCTTATTTTATATAAGATGTATATGGATGCACATTTATATTGGTATTTTTATATGCATATAGTTGTGCACAGGTTCAGTCAGTTATGTGCCATGCATGATACATGCTTAGGCAACCATGTATCTTTCGATACGTGACTGACAAGGCAGATTTTTTTCTCGCAGTAGGTTATCATTTCTTTCTGCAAGGCTATAGAACCCGGTCTGTCCTGCTATTTACCCATAGCTGGGGGAAGAAGGAAAGGATTCATACCTTTCCCAAGGGTATTAGCACATAAGTGAATGTAATGGATTCGACTGGAATTCAAACTCGGCTCTCTGAGATTAATATGTAAATATAAAATGTAATAAAATATTTGTATCTACCTATGTATATCTATGTGAATGTATATATTTATATATGTGAATGATATTTGTGTATACATTTGTATTATATTTGAAAACAGATATGTACATTTGTATTTAAGTTTTTATTTTTTCTTTGTAAATAGACTGCTCCAGTGTCATAACAGTATCGCATAAATGTCAATATTAAAATTTAACAATGGTCAGTTTTCAATCAGTACCTTCATGCCTTCTGCCTTCATGCATGGAACTTAAAGTTGTGTCTCCAGTGAGGAACAAAATTTATATTTATTATTAGTATAAATTTTAGCTCTGTTATTAAACATCGAGCACAGTTTTATAATATTTGCTTTAGCTTGATAAAACCAACCAACAAAATGTGACATTAGTTTTTATAACATCTCAATACACAATCTGCATTCTTCTCTGTGCTCTCTCTTTTCAGGATGTGGGTGATCATAGCTCTCCATGATTACTTATCCTTTGTAGTGCTTAGCAAGGTCTTCATCCTCCCTGCCTATTCTGCTGTCCACTTACACATACTCGTTAAGTAGGTTACACACAATTTCCTTCATGTCTTCAATATATTATGTAAGTGTCAAATTCTCAAAGCCTGCCTTCCTTTATGTGTCCAAGGAAATGCTTTCTGTACTTTTCATTTCCATTTTTCTTCCTTGTTACTTACATGGTATTCTCATCATCCTTCTGTAGAACCACATTATATACATATAGATACACAAGTCTCTTCATCTGTGAAGAGATTGTCCATCTTCACTGCCATGCAGGAGAACTGATACTATGCAGCAATTCAACATTCTTTATTTCTAATGAAGTTTTTCTATTTCTTAATACATTGTTTTGCTTTTGGAAAGCATCTTTTGCTACTTCAATGTGCCTTCAAATTTCAGTGTCACCATTTTTATCATCCCCTGTTAAAACACTTCCCAGATATTTAAATTTCTGTACTTGTTTGATTTTTGGCTTCTCCAATTCATCATTCACATCCTGGCTTTTCCGCCTTGCTGACAACCATGCATTCTGTCTTCTTAAAATTCATGTTTACTTCTTTCTTTTTTTTCACTTTCCTAACTTGGATATAGTGCAGCGTTGATTCCAGAAAACTGCAATAAAATATTGCAATTAAAGAGTTGCACTATTTTTTTTCGTTTTCCAGTGAATATAAAAGCTATGCTTATACTATACTGAACTCGATTTAGTGAGCAGTAACATTAGCACTTCAATGTAATGGTAGTAGTAGTAATAAAAAAAAAGCTTGAAATATTGTGGCAATTACCAAAATGAAACGCACGTATGAAGTGAACAAATATGGTTGGTATAATAATGCAGATTGATTGCCTTGATGCAGGGTTGCTACAGACCTTTCATTTTTGTAGTAAAAAAAAACATGCAATAAAACAATGTCTGCATGTATACAAAAATGAGCAGATGTACTTTAATATACATAAAATATATACGTTCCCATCTATTAAGCTTGTACTCTTATATGTCTGCATGAGTGTTCATCTTTATATTTCTGATAATGCTAATCTGGAATGTGTCTGTTATATGGCCATATGACATGGACAGTGTATTGTCATCATAAACAGATGCACTTAAATTTTTGCTATTTTTTTTATGTCTTAAAGTTGTCTTGAAAAGATGAAGTCATTAATATCAAGATAAAAACTAATTTCCTATAGTCATAAAAATAGCTACTTTGATGATCTGGTAAGTTTTTTTTTTTTTTTTTGACTTGTTAGAAAGAATCGATGAATTGAACATCTTCACCAGTTTTATTGCTATAGCAATTCCACCAACTTTATATCTTCCTCATATGAAATATTGATTGAGAGTATTATTTAAGTTAATCTTCTATGTGCTGTGTCCCTTCAGGGTTTGGACGATTATGGCTGTTCACAACTTCCTGTCTTTTGTAGCATCCCTCCCAATCCCTGTTCTGCCAGCCATTTACATAAGCTCATTAGCTGCTTTCCTATGTCTTGCTTGCCTTCAGTATGCCCTGTGAGTATCAAATTCTCCAAGCCACATTCTTTCATTATATGCCCTAGAAATTTGAATTGCTTCTTTTTGATTTTAAGTATAAATACTTTTTGTTTCCATTCTCCTTCTTCCAAAGTAATTTTAATTTCATAAATTTTGCTTATTGTTAGGAATGATGCATTTTATATACAGAGAATTAAATTTTCTGATGGGATGGCTACTTGTAAATCTGTTACATATTTAGAGATGCTTGATAAAATTCAAAGAAGAATCTGTAATGTTATTGGTTCTTGGATGTAAATTCCAATATTATTGGAATTTAAAGGCAGTACTAGCTTGATCAATTTACATTTGAAATGGCTAGATGTAACTGTAAGTTCTATGCTAACAGTTTCTTCTCTTGCACTTCTTGTAGAACTCTCTTCCAGCTCCTTGCTTTCCAGTCAAATTTGATCTTCAAAAATTTAATTGCATTGTCAATCATTATCTTCTGCCTTAATTCCTGTTCTTTTATTGTTCTTGCTCCTTAATAAAGTTTTTTTTTTTTTTTTTCTTTTCATACTCTCTCACACTCTGTAACCCATTGCATCTTAGTGGTTTTATTGCTTGGCTTGGGGTGACATGATTAAAAAAAAAACATGATATAATGGTTACTTATTTGTCTCTTATCGTTTGGAATCATTCTGCCAGAATGAAAAATGATTTTAGACTTCTCTTTTTTTTTAATAAACTAAATTGTAAAATGCACATTTGACTTGTAACTTGTTTTTATTTTAGTGTTTTTTTTTTTTTGTTTGTTTTTTTTTTACTACATTTTCTTTTAGCTATTATTCACCCAAGAGAAAGTTAAAAAGCTACTCATGGTAGAGGGTTACTAAATAAAGTTGTTGTAAAGACATACAAGAGAGGAGTAAGAATTGCATATTATGAGGATATATAGTATAAGTTGATCCAAGACTTGAAGAAGTTAAGATTATAGTAATTGGGAAAGCATCCTCTGAGGAGTCCATTCTACAATGCAACAGTTTTTGGCAAGGAGCTATCTGATTGTAACTTCTTTCCCACCATGATAATATGAAGGGAATGATGATCTGGACTCTGTGTATGTTGCCTGGTGGGACTTTAGGAATCAAAGAATGTAGTTAGCTTGAAAATCTGCCATGAAAATAGTGATAGAACAGCAAGAGGCTAATAACATTTTGTCTGTGGGAAAAGGGGTTGTAGGATGGAAAACAATTCATCACTCAAAAAGCTGCACAAGCTCTTTTGAATTTGGTCAAGGCTGGAATTTGGGCAGCTCCAGCTCAGATGTGACGGCAGTTCTCCATTTTTGGTTTAATTTGGCACTTGTAAAAATAGAGCATGGCAAGATTCTGTACTTTCTTTAGCAGTAGAAGGAACCAACAATTTCTCTAGCATCTTTAGTGATTAATCACATGTATAAATTCCATGTTAGCAATCATGACACCGTTTTTTTCATTGTCTGTGAATTGCTATAATTTTATGGGAAACAGTGTTCCATCAACTTCTCCACAGTTTTGAATTCAGAGTTGCTCTTCTATACTGACTCTCCCTCAAGGCTAGAGAGATCAGTCTACCCTGTTACTTAACCCATACCAGGAAGAAGAGAGATTCATACCTTTCCCAAGAGCATTAGTATGAAAGTGAACATAGCAGATTTGGCTTGAATGTTTTCTAGTTCCTCTTTCCATGTTGATACCTGTTATGATTATTATCTTCCATCCCATTTTTTTTTGTTCATTAATAAGATCAATTTATAATGAATTTACATAGTAAATTATATATATGATTTAGATGTACCTTTTCTCATGTATATAAGAGTACTCTATTTCAAATACTTTTTGAAAGGTTTTTAACTACACTTACAAATACCTTCTTTTTTTTTATTTACCCATTAGCAGTCTGTTTCATTCATTGTGATTTTCAAAATGGACGTTTGATCTCCATGGCTGCTTCCAAGCCTATAGTTATTTTTTTACATTTTTCAAAAAGAATGCATCAGCCTGCCAACAGTCCAAAATAATTTCCCCACTTCTGTTTCACTTTTTCATAGC
>CAHIKZ030000038.1:902500-925000 GCA_903632075.3 Acanthosepion pharaonis
TAAAGTGGGCCGTTTCACAATTACAATTCTACTGTGATATTGTAAATAACAATCATATATGTATATGTTATTTGTATATTTATTCATTTCTAGCATTTTGTGAACAGGCTGCACAAATGTATGAGAATTTTAATACTTTTGCTACTATTAATGATATCTGTACAGCCAAGAAAAAATTGTTTAACAATAATAATATGAAATTATACTTATTATAAAACACAAATTGTGTGTGTGTGTCTGTACGTTTATATATTGGATCGGATTTCTTACTTTTTTCAACTGATTTCAACAAAACTTCACAGGACTACAAAAAATTATCTTCCTGTTGTTCTGACAGCGCCAAAAATTGGAAAAACACAATTGTTTTTGCACAAAATCAATTAGGAAACACGATTAAGAGGCATCATGAGAATGAAAGGGGGACAACTCAATTCGAGTTATACTTATTATAAAACCCAGGCTGTTTGTTTGTGTGTGTTCATTTATATATGGGATCGGATTTCCTACATTTTTCAACCGATTTCAACAAAACTTCACTTTTTTTGGCAGGTAGTGTTTCTTATTGTCTTGCACACTTTTTTCTTTATTTTTACATTCAGAATGCTTTAAAAATTCCATTTACAAGACAATTGTTTATAATAAAATTCTATTCAATCGATAGACTCATAACGATTGAAAACAATGTTTTTGTTTGAGTTTGGGTTTTCACCAATTCGTAAAAACAAAAACAAAAAAAACTAATTAAGAAATGCGTGTCCATCAACCTTAAACAATAATCTTTGTCAATTTTATTTTTCAGTCTTTATGATGGTCGATACTTGATCTATCTCTTACTGTTACATCCCCAGGAAACGCCGGGCTCTACTGCTAGTTCTTAATAAATCACGAGGCATTTATAATAAAGCTCAGCAAGGATGTTGTAGGTTTATCTCCAGTTGGAGTACACAGAGGCACCTAGATCCCTACTTCAGTTTACACTGTGCTGATGAATGAGTATTGAAATCAGTATAGTGTGGGGACATAGAAACCCAGATGCCTGTGGTAGTAAAACTTTAGCATGTTGATTTCATAGGAAATGAGTTTCCTGAGAACTCAGATTTGTTATTCAATATGGTTTCCATCTTTGTTCTTTTTGTTCCTGTTTTGAATAGATTAACATTTTGTACAACATGTAACCAAAAAATAAAAAAAAAATATTTGTAACAAATATTTAAAAATGTTTGTGGTGTTCTTGCAGGCCATATAAAATCATCAGTGGACCTCAGAATAGTTTATCCACATCTGATCTAAGCACAGGAGGCAATTATAGAAGATCAGATCATCCTCTGTTACTCTAATTTTGTAGTAATCCTCTCTCTCCAGCCTCAGCAAACTTCAGTATTTATACAACCTTGTAGGTGATGAATTATTTTTCATCTAAAAGCTCCTTTCCTACAGACGTAACGTCACAAGCCTGTCACTGCTCTGGCTTTATTTTCATGGGAAATGTTCTGATGAGACATTCCATAGATTCACCAGTTCAGGCCTCCATCATGCCATTTACACAGGAGTAAACCATCCTCATTCCCATCATATTCCATTAATAAGGAGGAAGTTTTATTGAAACTTCTACTTTCCAAACAAATTCCCAAGATGCTTCCTCAACCACTACAATATTAACCTCTTAAACTTGAGGGTAAACTCTTACATATCCTACATAATCTACAATCCTTACATTCAGTAAACCTCTACCTTAAGTGGATCTTGTGGTTTGTATTGAGTGAACAATAGTGTTAAAAACAATGCCAGTGAAAAGATCTTGGTTTCATGCCTTTTTTTTTCTTTTTTTTTTGTTTAACTGTGTGAAAGTAATAGATATAGTCTCAATTGGAGTTTGCTCCATTCATCAATTTCCAGATAATTTTTCTTGCCCGATACTTTTTCTGTCTTGAACTCTTTCTTTCTCTTGCAAGTGATTTGCTCCTCAGTGAAAGTCTACATTTCTGATACATGCCATCATTCCATGTGGAATTGGAAGAACTCACTTTACAGAGCCTTATGACAGGTGACTCTATCTACTACCATGTAACCCAATATTATCTGCTGTATGGTCAGGTCATCAGTGAATAAGCCATTTCCTCCACCAGGCATTTCTAGTGAGGTGGGTGGATCGACCTCCAACAGTATTAAAAACAAGACCTGTCAAAGAGCAGATGAACCCCCTTGTAGGGTCAGCGGCCATCTAGCACAATGTAGTAGACTGGGCTCCATAGCTATATATACAGCCATTGCATTTGTGACATTGTGGGGCAGAGGGCTTCTTAGACTGAAGTGTGGTGTGTTCTCTGATGGAGTCAATGGCCATGTATCCATGCCCAAGGTGAGCCTTCAAGTTAGAGGACATCATTTTGATTTGACCTGGAGTGTGATGGGCTCTGCCAGGTCTACTTGCTCACAACATAAATGAACTGGTCTATATTTCTCAACCCAGATAAGTGAAGGGATCTGGTTAAGCTATGTAGGGACTCTATGACGCCACTTAATCATGGGACTGATGAAGTTGAGCCTTAAAGAAAAGTTCATTTTTTTTTTTTTTAAATTTTAATCAAAGCTTAATTAACTATCATGTTACAAAACAAAATTAGCCACTCAAAGCCTTAATGATTATCTTGTAGTTTAATTCTCAAACTGCTGCCAATAGATATTTACTGCTATATTATTAACATTGACTGATAGCACCTTAAAGTAGATCACCCCAAAGAATGTTACATAAATGCCTAATCGAAGATATGGCAATAAACTACATCTGGCAGCAAGGTCACTGATCAGGAAATTGGAGATTTTGAGGAGCATGGAAACACCTCTTAATTGCTGCTGGTCCCAGCTATTGGCAAATAGTGACCCCCCCCAAAAAAAAACAATACTATAGAAGTATAAAAATTAATTTAAAATGACCAACAATACATTTTATAGTAGAATTACTAACAATACATTTTATCTGTAGTTGAAGACATACAATTGCATTCAAAATATATTTAGTTGAAGCCATGTAACTGTGTTCAAAATATTTAGATTTTGGCATTAAATATAGAGGTTGATATGACACTATACAAAATCAACCAACCAATATAAATGCCAAGAATAGTTCAGGCTGCTTATGTAGCATTAATGCCATTTTCTAAACTCCAAGAGCATGACATTTATATGCTTTGTAGATTTGTCCATGTTTAGGTGTATTAGTTACTAAGTTCAATCACTATAACTTATCCTTTAACACTTTCATTAATGTATTGTTATAATATAGTTGCCTGGCTGTGCTGGCTTCTTATAAGAAAAATATGAAAAAATTTCATATATTTTCTGAGTCTTTACATGCTGACAGCAGTTTTTTTATGGGTGCTGCTATTTTGGCTTTGCTTGGATACTCTGCAATACAGACTAAGCTAAATAACACCCCATCACACAATATAATAAAAATATGTCACAAGACAGATTGTATTGTATGCTACTATATGTCTATGCTGGCCTGGAATAAATGCTGGTTTATAACAAATACTAGGGACTGGCATTTCTATGGTGTCTTGAAAATGTATATATATATATATGTCAACAGCAGGCAATGTAAATTTAGGGAAGATGTGTGTCAACATTAGCAGAAGTTTTAAAACTGAATATGCAATAGCATATATTATTTTTCATGTGTTTTAGAGTACTGAAAATATCTATACACTACCACATTTTGGATATTACTTCTGGAATATATATATATATATTTTTTTTTTTTTTTTTTTTTTTTTCACATATTCACCATCTTTGACAATGAATTTTTCACCTGCATACTGTGCTCATAATAATGACTTGTCATATGCATTGTTTTAACCACTGTCTAATTGTGATCGCATCCACTATTTGACCTCTGTAAATGTTCAGCAAGAGTCGATTGATGCAATTTTTTTCTGCATGGAGGGACTTATTTGTACACCTTCACTTCATATGCACTTTTATGTAAAACTGCTGTTCATTAGCTGCTATCTCTAACAAGGCAAAATAAAATTGCATTATTTGCAGGAAGATTCAACATGGGTATGCACTCATTTCTTATTTCCTGCTGTTTCTTGAAAAAATAACTTTCTTTACATATTCTTCCTGATAAAGACTGTAAAATGGATTTGCTGAAACCTGAATCAACAAAAGCAGCAAAATAGTTTGATCAGCCAGAGAATTCTTGAAATCAAGAGAAATTTTTTATTTTTGCATACTGACTGCTAGAAATATATAAATTTCCATTTTAGGGTTTGGTACAAGCTAATAATAAATTTCTATTATAAGAAACCTTGTAAGATAATTTGTTTTTTTTTTAAGTTGACCATCATTATTGCAATGGTTTTGCTTTAAGAATTCTTATCTTGAAGCTGTAAAGAATATAAATATAAGCTTGGATGTTTTTCTACAACAAAATCCAATTGGACAAGAACACTTAATGGAGTCTAGAAGAAAGTGACATTATATTGGGTCTCAGCTATTTAGGGTGACAAACCAAAGAAGACTGTACACATTATTTTTTGAGCAAATCCTCTAAGGATTATCTTCCCATTACATAATAAATTTAAGAATTTCATTTAAACTCATAAGCCTTCAGAATCGTTATACAATTAGAATCGGAGTGAATTTAAATTAAGCACCATACTCCATATTTTGGGGGAGGGGATTATGACCACACCCAGATATTGTAGTTGACAAGAAGATTTTTCTAGAAATAGAGAATTGGATATTTTTTTAAATAAGCAAATGTTAAAAATAAAATCAAACAATTTAATAGAACGCATCATATTTAGAGTCACCTTTCATATTTAATATTTCATATTACTGCTGTAATGTATCTTCTCTGTGCCTTTTTCTAAAAACACTTTCATGGTAATTGTACTGATGAACTTTCCTCTATAGTACCTAGACTTTATGAATTTAAGTGCAGTACTAGATTGGCAGCAAGGTCTCATAATTTTGCAGTTGGAATGGGTAGATTTATCAGTAACTTTATGCTAACAGTTTCTTCTATTGTACTTCTTGCTTGTGGAACTCTTTTTCCAGTTTTTTGCTTCTCAAGTCAACTTTGATGGTAAAAAAATTGTCCTTTAGTGTTTTTTTTTTCATATTCTCTCATACTCAGTAATCCCTTGCTTCTTAGTGGCTTTAATTCTTTGGGCTTGAAATGATTTAAAAGATATATAACTTTCATTAATTAGTCAGATTTTATCAGAAGAAAATGTTAATGAGATGATGGCTAGATTTGGAACATAAAATTGGTAAAAAATATTTTTAGTATGACACTAATGAAGTAATAATTAAATCTATACCTTGAGTATATTCATATATTATATTTGTCTCATTGTCTGTTACTTATTTTCTTTATACTGGTGATGACAACAATGTCTCTGTTAGGACAATAACTTACTATTACAAATCTTTATGAAGTTGGAAAGTGAATTGACCAACTCTACCAAAGAGCAGAATATAATAATAATAATAATTATTGGGGGGAAAATATCTTTAAAGACAGATGTGTGAAAACCTAATAATAATAATGAAGATTTAAAGTATATTTATTTTTTTTATTGCATAGATAATTTTTAGTAAGATTCATCTGACCACTTGCCATAGAGGGTTACATTAAGGAGTAGTTTATATAGGTAGGAAGGGAAAATAATGGCTGACTCAAGACTTGAACAGGTTAAGATTGTAATGATTGGGGAAACATGCCCTTGAGAGTCTGTTCCACTGAGCAGTAGTTCATGGGAAGAAGCTGTCTGAGTGGAACTTACTTCACACCAATGGCATACAGAGAGAATGAGGATGGTTTGCTACAATATAAGTCATGTGGCAGGCCCTAAATATGAAGGTTAGACCTGACAGAATTAAGGAATATAGTCTGTCCAAGTACTTTTTATGGAAATATAGGGATAGAACAGTGAGAGACTCGCCACATCTTTCCTGATTCTTCTTCAAGGACACTCTTGAGATGATTTTGAACTCTATCAAAGCTTGAAAGTGAGGACTAGGCAGTGCTCCATTTTTGGCCTAATCTGGCACTTATAAAGTTAGAGGATAGCATGAGTAAGTTAAGTACTTACTGGGGTAGTAAAGGAAGCCGATCATTTTACATGCATCTACTAGTATCGGTGAAATGATATATAAATTCTTTATATAATCTCAAACTAATTGGTAATTGAATGACAAAATAAAAAATTTCTATGTGACATGTTTCATCCTTCAAAAAGACTTCATCAGACTAAAATAGTTTTTCTTGATGGAATTATATGTGTAGGGGATGAAAATATAAATAAAAACAACTGTTGTGATTATGCAGCAAAAGAAGAAACGTCGAAAATGTAGGAAGACTAAATTTCAACTTTAAATAGTTGAAATTTAGGCTCGTAATATTTTCCGTGTTTCTTCTTGATGCATCATCATAAAAGGCATTTTTGTTTATATTTTCATCCCCTAAATTTTAAATTTCTGGCATCCAATAAATCTTGGGCAAATACAACTTGGCTGATTTTACTTACCTTCCCAACATTTTTGTTTTTATTGCTGTTGTTTTTAAATATCCCATATTGTGATTGCCATAGATTTGTTAAAAAAGGTGAAACATGATGTGAATCTGGACACAAATTTACTGTGGAACATTCAGAAATTTGTGCACTTTCAATACAAATTTCACCTTAGTGAATTACTTTCTCTTTAAAAAAACAAAATTTGTCTATATTTCTGAGATGAGGTATTGTAATTATTTACATTATTCGGATTGTTGTTCTCATCTTTGTTGTCATATTCACAATGTTTCTGCCATTGTACACTCCAGTCTTCTTCAGGTGATTGAATTTCTAACTGAACCCTTTATTTCATCCACAGGGGTAGATTGTTCTAGTTCCATATGCCATGCCTCTTCTGGATGTAAATAAAACTTGTATTACTATAAGATTCTACTAGACATAAAGTAAGGTATTGGTTTTCTATTGTTAGTAAATAATACACTTGAACCCCTTATAAGAATTTCTACATATTATTAGTATTGGGTTGGCCAAAAAATTTGTTAGGTATATGAAGAAAATTTTCCACTTAATAAATGAACGCACTTTTTGGTTTACCAAGTATAATAATTAAAAAAAAAATACATTTAAAGATTCATGTGAAAGCCTTATAAAAGTAAGGACCTAGCAAAATAAACAGTCATTTTTATCACATAGACAAGTATTAGTACAAGATTCTACTGGAAATAAAGTGTTTATTATTTCAAAAAGTATTTAATTTTTTCAATTAATTTAATGATTGGAAAAAATATATGAAAAACTCTCATGTGAAAACCTAATGGTTATATTCTACTTCAAACAAGATCTCATTGTGATTCACTCTACATCAAAACCTCTTGGCCAGATGTGGATGCTAAGAAAACAAAAATAAAAAGTTGCTCTCTGCACAGGAGCTCTGAGAATCACATCTAGCTCACAAAACAAATCCCTTTGGAAAAATAAGATATAATATAAAAGTAATCAATTGTGAACATTTCTACTAAAGCAAAAGGGATGACGAAAAATACTGAGTCATGATCTATCCAGTTTTCTTTTAAGAACACACACACACAACACTGTAAATGGTTACAGACAAGCAGGCAAACTGCCAACATCACCACCAGTGACCTTGGTCAACCAACCCAACACGCCCAACATTTTCCTGACCCCACTGACTTTCTCCATCCTCCAGGTTGCTTTCCTTACCAACAGAGATAGACTTCTGCCTTGATCCTCTATATTGGCAATACAAAGAATTTTATCTTAACAATTCTTGACTTTTTCCGTACCTCACCAATGGCACTTTATTTCGCTTGTTCTCTTGTGCAATCATACATGTCTATAATAATGATAGTAAAGACTTTTTGGTAGCATAGATTAACTATTTATATAATAACTATTCAAAAGTGGCTTTATTGCCTTGCTCAAGGTGAAATGATTAAAAAAAAAAAATTGGTTAAATTATGCAATATCAGATGTCCTGTGTTAAGTAATATGAATACTAAATGTCACAAAGAAGTATGAGTGACCTAACAGTTACTCATACAAAGAATGGAATCTGGTTTTTAATTTATGGCTCACTAATGCTGTGTTCTCAAATACTTGACGCACCCTGTGTACTTATGACACATTCAAAATGAACAAAAAAAAAAAACTTGTCAACTGATCCTGATATTTGCATTTAGCCCCCCCAAAAAAAAAAAAAAATTGCTGTCTTATCAGATATTACAAGCATTTAGATTAAATCTAACTCCCATACATTGTTGTCATACAAAACTCTGTCTTCCACTTTGGTAAATTCTTCTTGTCATGCTTTCTCTTTGTTTGGTTCCACTGCCACCCACTTCCAATTTCTCTCTGTATAAATTGTTTGTGTCCTGTTGGTTTCATTTCTTAGCTCAGATAGGAAACAGATGGAAATGTTCTGTTTTCTTGAGGTTTTTTTATGCTCTGCACTGTTTTTTTAAATACTATAGCTCAGCCAATGCCAGGTTCAAGATCCACTCAAAATAGAGGGTTACTGTTGAGTTATAAGTAATTTCTATTTTTGGGTACAAATTGTAATAAGTTTTATCCTAACTACTAATTGTATGTAACAGTTAAGAATAAATTTAGAGTACACTAAAACACTTTAGTTTTTGCACAGTAATGGCAGCATACATGGTTGATTAAAGAAAAAAATGTTTTTCTCCTCCATAACATTGCAAGACTGCATAGAGCAAAAATAGCATTGGAAAAAATTGGAAACTCTGTTGGTCTGTTCTACTTTACCTGCCATATTTACCTAACCTTGCTCCAACTGATTATTACCTTTTAAATCACTTCAAAATTCTTTGATGGTGAAAACTCCCTCTGATAAAAACCAAATTTAAGAGTTTGTTGGAAATATTTTCATATAAAAACCTGAATTTTACTCAAAAAGTTATCCCATCTAGTTAAGAAGGCATTAATTTAAAATTAGACAATTGGTAATGTGGTCCTGGGCAGATGATCTTGACATGCCACACTTTGAAGAAGTACCTGAAAACATGCCATGGGTTGACCTAAGCTTTATGAATGAAATTAGGTAGAAGAAACTGTTTAGAAGCTATTGATAATTACGTTAACACAAGTCATTGTGACCAAGGGTTTGACTGTATTGGCCTTATTCAACTACTAATTAATTCCAGATTATGCACTTTCTCAGAAACAGTAAGGTCTGCTCAGCATAGCTGCAATATAAACCACAGGCTAGATGTTGTAGAAATATAAAATGTGCTTGAGCAGGCATCTGCAACAGGGATTAAGTAGCAAACATGTACTAAGTTAGTGAGTAGCCATGGTCAGATGCAAAATAACACACTGTCCAACAAACATAAGTTTGCAATAAAAAGAAAAAGGAACAAGGTAAAAATAAAATAATATCAAGCAAGCAAACCATATATACAAAGCAATTTAACATTAATAAGGCAAAAAGTTCACAAACGAAGAATTGTCGTAGACATACAAAAGCAAGTTCAGACAAGCGAACGTAGCGTTCCAAGTTCTGGACAAGGCAAATTCGGATTGAGTCAGGTCAAACTGCAAGTCTGCCTATTTTATTGGCTAAGAAAAGAATCCCAGAATGCATTTGTGTGCTTTGGTTTATAAAAGAGTAGGGGCAAGTGTTCTGCAGTCATTCCTATATGGATTGAAATCAACCCCATTAATATGAAGCCTAAACTATTATTGATTTATATATATATATATATATATATATATATATTTATTGTCATCCACAGTAAGACTGTTTTGCTGTTTCACAGCTCATCAGTGTGGCTGGACATCTGATTGCCTCAAGCCAGGATTGAAACCCGACTGATTTGGCATCAGTCAGACTTTACCCCTAAGCCACTGGCGCACAGCAGGGATGAAGGTGAATTTAGATGTATTTATTTTTTAGATAAACGTGCTGGTGACTGAAGACCTTCATTCATATTAACGGATAGTCTTGCACTAGTAATAGTCACTGTTTAAAAGTTCACTTTTCTCCCGGAGAGCTCGACCAAAACTAATTTTTTTTAGGTGCATGTATATAGTGTCATCCACAAACAGACTTTTTTGCTGTTTCACAGCTCATCAATGTGGCTAGACATCCAATTGTCTCAAGCCAGGAATGAATATATATAATGTGTGAAAATATATAGAAAATAGGAAGGAACTGGTTAGGTAAATAATCCAAAGTCCCTTAGTATTTTAGTTATTATTTTTTAAAAATAGTGCTCGATACAAAAGTAGAGCATAAATATAATTATTTATTTAAAAATATGATTCCAAATCGCTACATAAGAGGTCTCATGTTTCAAAACAAGAGCCGAAAACTTCAATATAATCCTTTAAATTGAGTTGAAATTAAAATGGGCTCCGTTCCATCTTCAAGCGAAATTTTTGTTGGAATAACGTATATCTGAAATTTACTTGTTTTAAAAATTGAAATCAAAATCACCATGGTAACAACTAGGGTGAATTGTCTAAATTGGGTAGGCGAGTGTAGGGTGTTTATATTAAGTAGCGGTATAGAGATACTTTCAAGGTGTCAAGTCGGGGAAAGGTGGGGGTGTCAAAAATGAAACGGAAGATGTATTGGCCATCGTCTAGTTTGCTTGTCTATGGAGATTTATTTATTTATTTTATTTTATTTTATTATGAAAGGGAATTGTGCATATAAAAAAAGAAAAACTTTCGTAACGTTTGTTTTTTGACGACTTCATAAAGGGTTATCTTTTATGTAAGGTATTTAAACTACTAATTTAGGCTATGGATTATGAAGGGTGTTATGTTGTATGCATGTTTGTAATTAATTATTCCTACTATGAATCTGATGATTGGGCTATTTGTGACTTGACACCTTGAAAGATGGAACGGAGCCCATTTTAATTTCAACTCAATTTAATTTAAAGGATTATATTGAAGTTTTCGGTTCTTGTTTTGAAACATGAGACCTCTTATGTAGCGATTTGGAATCATATTTTTAAATAAATAATTATATATATATATATATATATATATATATATATGTATATGTACACACACACACCTTTACTGAAGATAGGATGTGTGGTGTAATAGATGACAACAATGAGAATTCACAGAGCCAAGTTTGGATTCCAGTCAGGTTTATTACATTCACCTATGCACAACTACTCTTGAGAAAGTTATGAATCTCTATTCCCCCCCACCTCTATCATCTATGAGTTGAATAACAGGCTAGATTGGACCCTATGGACTTTGTTGGCAACCAGTCTATCGCAAAAAGAAATACTAGCCTACTGCAGAAAATCTTGTGTCTATTCAGTCATGATTCAAGAAAGACATGATCACACAAGTATGTATCACGTATGGTACCTGACTAAACTAATTGCTGAAAATACAGTAATTGTTATATTCCGTGCTAATAGGAATATATACTTTAAAAAAAAAAAAAAGGTGGATAAAATAAGTAAAGGTTTATTATAAAAGAAACAGTACAATAAGGATAAAGGTAACAGTTATGCACAAGATTGTCACAAGTCAATCCAGCAGTGAGTGCTACTATTGGAAGGTTGGTAGTTCTTGCGTAAGTCATACTCAACAGATACCAGCTAGACTCTGTAGTCTGTTGACTTACAGATACTTATAGGTAGTTACTACCTATTGTATAGTTACTCATGGGGGTGACAGGTTATTCCATTACATCAGTAATAAACCTACCTCATAGAAAAATTAAGGATTGCAAGTGGTATTTGTTCTATAATAGTAACAATTATTTTTCTTAAATAAATGATTATGATAAAAATAAGTTATATAGCATTTCTCACTTGTGGAACTCTTCCGGTTTGCAACCTAATCAACTTTGATCTACAGAAAGTTAAATGCAATTTCAATCATTATCTTTTGTCTTCTTAATTCTTATTCTTTGATTGCCTTCTTTCTTCAATAGAATATTTGTCTCATATTCTCTAATACTCGGTAACCCCTTGCATCTTTGTGGCTTTATTGCCTTGCCTGGGGTGAAAAAAAAAAGACGACACATAAACTGACAGCAAAAATAATAAAAGAGAATGAAAGAAAAACAATGCAGAAAATGGGAAATAATGAGAGTATATGGGGGGAGGAGAAATACTAGATTAGCAGTTAGGTCTCATCATTTTACAGTTGAAATGGCTAGATGTATCTATATGTTTTATGCTAACAGTTTCTTCTCTCACACTTCTTGCTTGTGGAACTCTCTTCCAAGCCAACTTTGATCTTCAAAAATTTAATTGCAATGTCAATCATTATTTTCTGTCTTGACGCCTGTTCTTTTATTGGTCTCCCCTTAATAATGTCTTTTCTTATTCTCATATTCTCTCACACTCAGTTACCCTTTGCAACTTAATGGCTTTATTACCTTGCTTGGGGCAAAATGATTAAAAAAAAATATTCAGTATGTAAGTATTTTGATTTGATTAGTATTATGCCAGGTATTTGATTTGTTATAATTCACTTTTTAATATTGAAACTTTTTACTTTTTTTTTTCTTTTTTTTTTTTTTCAGTAAATATATAATGACATTCATACCTGTAACATGTTTTACCTACAAGGCAAATTAATGCCCATATTTAGCTAGCAATAAAATCTAGTAGTGCATGCAGCTTGTTATTTAATATTATAGGTAATTAATTTATTGCCAATAACTTAGTTTATTGTAACTAGAACAACTTGGAAATGTTACTTCTACTACTGTCTTCATATGTATGTGTCATCTATGTTCTTTACCTATTTTGGGGGCCTGGCTACGAAATCTGCACCACTGTTAATTAAATCTCTCTCTCTCATTCCTTGCCTTTCTGCCTGTCTTGGTGCAAGCCAATGTTCTGTGACAAGTAAAAATGAGGGCTTTTTGGCTGAGGAAGAATGCTCATCTCCGTTTTAAGGAAGAAGTTATTTATAGTCACAACTGTTAAATTCTGCCCTGCCTGCAAGCGGGTATAGGGTGGGCTTCAAGGAGGGGTAGCATATTGAGTTGATCTAATCTTGCAAAAGGAATAGATACATTGGAAGTGGAAGCAATTTGGGATTGTCGGATGGAACAGCACATTTGTCATGTGGCAATCATTTGTACTTAACATATTGCAAAGATGAAAAGACAAGCATATTGCTTTCACTCTGTTTTTTTTGTTTTTGTTTTTTGTTTCCCTCAAGCATCTGATACGTACTTTCTGTCTCCACCAGCTAGACTATTTTGTCAGTTTTAATTGTCAATTATTGAAAAATTGTACTTTTTGTTCTTTAAGCTTCTTTTCATTTGCACAGGTCACTTGAGTTAGCTGCATGTAAAAAAAAAAATGCATCTATCTATGACTTTATGGCTGTGGGAGAGGGCAGTTGTGTTCATAATGAACATAAAAGCCTACCTACCTTTTCCACTTTGGTAATAGCCATTTCCCTATAAGGAAATATTTAGTTAAATCTTAAAACAATTTTTCCAGAAAATACCTTTTTCAATCCAGTAGCTTATATTGCTCTTTCCAGTGTATATTTTTTCTTTTAAGTATTTCACTCTAAGCATTAGATTAGTATATAAGGAGCTACAGAGAGTGAAAGTAAGGGAAAAGACTGGGTATGGGGGGGATTGAGGGAAGGATAAAAAGAAAAACAGGGAACAAGGCATCAGAGAATGTCGATTGACATTACATTAAAATTTTTGATGATTATAGTTATCAGGAAAGCAACTAAGAGGAAGGGAGTTGCACTGTTAGGAAATGCAAGAGAAAAAGCTGTTGGAGTAGAAGAGGCGAAAAGGGTGGGACCAAGGTGCTTAAATTCACACAGTTGGGGCACCAACGGAAATATCACGTCAGAGCAGATGCCATGAAAATATTTATAGAAAAAACAAAGAGAAGCCACATTACATCGGTGAGAAAATGACTGGAGTTGAGACTCCCAAGTCAGGACTGATCACATTGCATAACTGTCTTTGGATTTTGTTGAGAACCTTGAGATGAACAGCAGACACACCAGACCATTATTGATGGGAGTTTCCTTCCTAACCTTTTATTTGAATGTATGGAATATCAACATCTTGATTATCTCATTATTTTCTTTTCAAGTTACATGTGCTATCCATTTTAGTAGTTGCTGCTGTTGGTCATTCTTAAGTGACGTGTTTTTTTTTTTATTTGGTACAGTTCTTTGTGATTCTGTAGCATCAGTCTACAATGTTCAAAGAAGGATGATCTTTGCCAAGACCCTTAGGCATTACTCACTCAAAGCCTTTTTTCACTATTGATCTTAGAAAACAGTTGTATAAAGCTGACAGTTTAGATATTTCTGAACAGGTTTGGAGCCATGCATGGCATCCATATATCTCTATTTGACGAGGCTATTTAATAGCTCGGGTTTTCTGGTTGATGTTTTCATTTCGTAGCAATTTGTGGTGTTAGGCGAAACTACCCCAGGCATATCCTATTCTATGTTCAATTTCTTTTTCTCCTATACTTAATTTGTTACAGCTGATCCATATGCTGAGGTACCTGAAGTGTTTAGTATTAACTAATCCCACATCCTGTATTTTTATAATGGATTCAGGGTAGGTGCCATCACTGCTTTCATTCCAATTCCATTTTCTGTTTTGGAAAGGTTTATCTTGAGTTTTATTTCTTGGAATACTTGATAGCGGATGTTAATTTCTGTTCAAAATCATTCTTATTCCAGCTCATTTTTTTTTTTTTATTTGAAATAACTGTTGCTCCTTTGATAACTGAAACAAACCTTCAAATGCTCTTTGTCTGCCTTGAGTGAGTAAGATGCATTTTGGAATCTTTTTTTTTTCTTTTTCTTGTTATACTAAATTTGAAATTCTTCAGACTTCTAGTGATAAATAACTTTACTGTTGAACATCTCTTTCTTTTTAATAAAAATTCAGGCTTTTTTTTTTTTTTTTTTTTGTTCCTACCATTTCCTGCTTTCCATCATCTTTCTTCTTTACTACCACAAGTGAGAACTTGAGCACCTCTCTTTCTTTTGATCTTGATTACCTATTTGAATACTTTGCACCTGGACACATTTTCTACATAACTTAGAGTTGGGCTTTTCTGCACCTAAAAACAACTTCAGATAAATATAAGCTGTTGGTGCCCCTTTCAAAGAGAAAATATAACATATATGATATGTGCAGAGATTTAGATTTCTAATGAGAATAGGTGTGGTTTTGTAAAAGTTTATCATTTCTGCTGAGTTTCTCAAATGAAAAAATAATGTTTATTTGGAAATTATAGATCTGCTTTTAGTACAGGCAGATAACATTCAAGTTTATTTTAATCAGCTAAATTTGAAAAGTTTTACCTAAGTTTTTGGAAAGCTTGAAATGAAGAACCATCCAACTTTTCATGTTACACATAGCTAAGCTTGATAAGCTGAGCTCTTAGTCACATCATGTCATAAGTTCCATAACCTATCAGGGCTGCAAAGAAACTACATGTACTGCAGCCATAACATCATTGGTATGTCTTCAGGCTGGTTTTGATTTCAGTTTTCAATGTTGCCACTTCAAGGCAAGAAAGTTGTGTTGGCTTAGCTATTTAACCCATAGATAGAAAACAGATATATTAATGCCTTTCCCAGGGTTATTTTTGCAAAAAATGAATGTAACAAACTTGGCCATCATTTGAACCAAGCTCACCCGTTTCTCATTTCAATTCACTAACAGGTACACAAACTGCATATCCTTATCAATATAGCTGTTCATGTGAGCATAGGAGATATGACTGGCTTAATGGTGAATGGAATTTGTAAACAGGGTTTAAATTCTTCTTGAGACAGTTTGTGTTCACTTTTCATCCGTGTCCTTGAGAAAGGCATGTCTACTTTCCCCCTTCCAATGGATTTATATTAGGGCAAAAGGAGTCATTTTAGCCTTGTCTAGCAGCCCATCTTTGGTGTGTACTCATAGGTCAAGTTAAGAATCATTTCTTCAGGTATTAGAATTTGACCCATGACAACTTATTTGCCTGTTAATCAGTGAGAGGGGGGCATCAAATTTACCTCAGATCCCACAATTTACGACAGTCCCAACCTACAATGATTATGGTTACAACAAAATCTCCATTAATCTTGTTTTCTGGTTGTACACCATGTTGGATTGTTGTGCATTCACTCTCTTTGGTTTGTGTTGTGTTTGTAGAGACATATTTTCCTTCATTATAATTCTTATAGTGGTGCTTTGAATATAAAGAAAGTCTTCACCATGGAAGTGGAATTACAGGTACGTTCTGACTTGCATGGAAAATCATGTTATAACAGAATTCTGTTCCTATGATGTGTTGTAAGTTGAGGACCCCCTGTATTTTTGCTTGCTTTCTTTTAATAATTCTGTCCTATTTTTTTTTTTATTGGGAGAAACCCTGAAATCTGTTTTCCAACTTGTGCAACATGAGATTTTCTTCCAGCATGACAGTGCCATTATGTTCAGAAGGACATCCTCTCTTTGTAATTAGTTTTAAAGAGGATTTCTTATTGTATCTGAGGAAATTGAGTGTTTGCTCAACACACCCATCCATTTGTGAAAGACTGTATTACTTTGCAGGTTGTATTTTATGACATTGGGCTTTGCCTTGTTTATCTGTTGACTTTCTATTGTCAAATGTGATTTCAATGCTGGCGCCAATCTTAGCCGTAATTCTTCTTTGGGTTTTCCGGCACTTAGCTGCTAATAAAAACTGAGGAGCTAATTTCCTATGCTGTAGATGTGTTCAAAAGAAGCCTGTCAGCTCTGCGACAAGATGGCCAACTTTCATTCCTGCAGATGAATTTTGTATTCTTTTTTTCTTTTATCAAGGTTTTGTAAATTGTTTTGCCATTATTGTTGTTAGTCTAGGCTTTCTTCAGTTCCATTTCAAACTATTTTCACTCCCACAGGCATTGATTTCTTTCCCTGTCTACATTATATAGTCAGTTTCATAGGTTCTATTTCTTTCTCCAATTTGCATTATATACAGCTTTTTTTACATCCTGATATATTACTGCTGCAGTCATTGTACAAGCCTCCAGAAAAAAGAGGTTCCTCTTTTTCTCTACATTCCTCCAAGTTTTTCTTTTCCTCCTTAGATTTAACCTGTGATGCCTTAATTGAAAGGTTTAAATTAAGGTTTTTAACTAAAATTATAATCAGGTCAAAGAAGAGTAAGACTAATCATTCTGTCTAATATGGAGCACACTTGTTGAATTCAAATTTGGCTTGTCAATAAATTGAAGGGTTGCAACTCTCAATATTTTAAAATGTTGTGACCACATAAGTCAGATTGCCAGCAAGAGGAACTGCTCAAGATGGGAATTACAAACTGGAGATATATATCAGGTTACATAATTTAAATATTGATATTTATACCATACTGTAATGATAGTAGAGCAGTTCATTTATTTACTGGAGTGGTGGATAATATAATTATAATTTAATTAATATGTTAATGGCTGGCCATTCATATTATGCTGAGTGAACTTTAGTTACAGTTGCTAGGAAAGAAGTGTGTTATCTAGCGTGATCAACAATCTGAACAAGACCAGCATGCTGAAACCATCGGTCACGATGACTTGTGACTTTGTACTAACACAGCCATCGACAGACACCATCAGTTCCATATACCTAATTTCACTCACAAGGCTTGGGTCAACCCATGATATAGTTTTCAGACACTTTCCAAAGGTGCCGCACCCTGGGATTACCTCCTCCAGACTGAAGTCAGCTTCCTGACAAATCAACCATGGACCATTCAAAACTTGGTCTTATGATCAGAAAGTGAACATTCTAACCAGTTGGCCATTAAAAATAATACTATATATATATATATATATATATATATATATATATATATATATATATATATATATATAAATAAAAGAAAGAACAGTAAGATATATAATCCGTGTTCTTATAGATATTTTATTTTTACAAAATAGTGCTCAATGTAAATTTACAGAGCACAATATTATAAATTAATTGATTTAAAATATGGTTTTTCACTACTACAGTTCTAACCATGTTTCAAAAATAGAAGCTAAAAGCCCCCAAATTTAATTTTGCAATTAAATTAAAAGCATTAGTTCATTTCATCCTCAAAATTTTGGAGTAACTTTTAAAAATTACTGGACTCCAAAATTCGCTTGAGGATGAAATGGAACTAATGCTTTTAATTTAATTGCAAAATTAAATTCGGGGCTTTTAGCTTCTATTTTTGAAACATGGTTAGAACTGTGTAGCGGAAAAAAACATATTTTAAATCAATTAATTTATAATATATATATATATATATATATGCACATACACACACATCTACAAATACATAACTATAATTTACATACAAATATACACATATATAGCTTCAGATATAATACATATGTATTCATAATTATCATGACATATCCACACATACATGTGAATATATAACATCCACTTGATCCAATGTATATATCTTGACTGTAAATTATACAGATGTAAAATAACATCACCTATATATGTTTGCACACATTCTATGATTCATATAATTGTAAATGCATACATATACTCATCCATCCCATATAAAAGAAATGACAAAATACACATACATGCAAAATACATATTAGTAAAAGGACATAAAGATCCATTCAAGCAAATAGGAATATACTTATACATACTAGTAAATATGCAATCATACATCTAAATGTAAAGAAAAAAAATAAATTTAGAAAGAAAATGTCTTGAATTGAAATCAATCTGGTTCATCATTTTTCAAGAGGTTTTTGTTTTTATGTTTACATGTGACCATTAATTCATTTCTTTTGTTTAGTAAATTAGGATCTGTCTGTATTTCTGAGATGAGGATTATTTATATTTTTTAGAATGGTCAATTTTTCTAGAAGCCAAAAATTACCTCTTTCACCTTTACAATTTAATTCTAGCCATTATTTCCCACATAATTTTTGGTATGTTTCTACCATCTTTTATTTGCCAGTAATATTTAAAGAGAGCAGTATTATTTTTGTACTTATTGTTACTTTGTGGTTATAAAATCTATTTTTCCAGCCCATTTCATATGAATCGTATGCTTCCACATACATCCATTATGATATAGCATGGGTTTCTCCACCTGCCTTACTATTTTGTTTACTTTATTATTAATGTTTTTGGTTAAATTGATGGGATTCATCAACAAATCTTCGATAATGGACAGGTAAAAATTATTCATATTGAATTCAATAAATATACACACATACTTTTCATTTTTTTAAAAACTAGTTTATAGCTTTTTCATACTATGCCATTGGTTAATTCATAAAGCATTTCTTGTATATTTGCATGCTCTTTTGAGAATGCATTTGCTAATTTTTCCAATAGTTTAGTTGGATTGAGTAGTCAATATTGAGGGTGTTTTGTAAATTCGAGTTTATGGTCTTTACTAATAATAAATGCTTGCTTGCTTGCTTGCACGTGTGTGTGTGTGTGTGTGTGTGTGTGTATATATATATATATATATATGTGTGTGTGTGTGTGTGTGTGTATAATGGCGATTACGTACTTGATGCAAGACTGCTGCAGTTGGCAAAATCAGCAAGTAATGAGTCCATGTTTATGAAACAACAACGTAGATGCTCTGGTCACCTTGTTTGTCTAGAAAGCTCATGCATGCCTAAACAGGTTTTGTATGATAAGAGTACAGGGAAAACAACCACAGCGTAAGCCCTGCAAGTGCTATAAAGACAATCTGAAGACTCAAAAAGACACATATAGATTTAGAAACCTGCGAAGAAATTGTATTGGAAAACAGAAAAATCTGATTACTACTGATGTCAAGAATTTTGAGAACAGCAAGATAGAATATATACAACAAAAATGTGCAGGCAGATATATGAGAGACATAATTGCTCTCCCTTGAATGCAGATTGAAGGAGTCTCTTATGTGTGATCAATGTAACTGCATTTACTTTTCAAAAGCAGGTCTTCTCAGCCACATGTGGAGTCATCATGATGTCAACTACCAATATGACATCCCCACTGATCATACATGTACAATCTGTCATAAAATGTGTCAATCAGCCAGTGCACTCAGACGACATTTCCACAGCTAGCATCCAGAAAGGCAAACTGCAGCAGAATGTTGGAAGGACTGTAGGATTTTTGCTGGTCTCAAAAGCCATTTTAGATATCATCAGTGACAAAGTGATGACATTTAAAATGTGTGTAAAAAGAAAAAAAATCAACTTAGAGTGCAAGAGATGGTCTTAATCAGTCACAAGTTGACTTCCTTCCATATATACAGAGTGTATCAAAAATACTTTTACAAACTTTGGGGGTCTACACATCAAAACAATGACAAAAATTCATATGAACATATGTCTACAAATCCTTTGTTTTTGAGTTATTAAGTTAAAAAAAAAAGTTTACAGTAGAATCAGGAACACGCTCCCAAAGTATTTTTGGATTGTACATTTAACAGCGTCTACCATAACTTTAAACTTAATAACTCAAAAACAATTTGCGGACATATGTTTATATGGATTATGTCCTTGTTTTGGCATAAGGAAACTGCCCCCAAATTTTCTAAAAGTATTTTTGATACATCCTCTTTGTGTGTGTGTGTGTGTGTTTGTGTTTGTGTGTGTGTTTGTGTTTGTGTGTGTGTGTTTGTGTTTGTGTGTGTTTGTGTGTGTGTGTGTGTGTGTGTGTTTTTGTGTGTGTGTGTTTGTGTGTTTTGTGTGTGTGTGTGATATATGAACACTTCTGATTTTTGCCAAAAGAATACCATTTGTTAAAAAAAAAAAAAAAAAAAAAAAAAATCCACTGTACTTGATGACATGTAAAGTACACATCTCTTCAGTTTCAGGGAATATTAATAAAATACAGCCATTTTAACATACACTTAAATTTAATGTTTGGATGGCAATTTTTTTTTTGTTTATTATTGCTGAGGTTTTTGTCATCAAATACAATACTTAACATTTCTTTTTCTCTTAAATGCTCAATACTTATTTGTCATTGTCGATATTTGATATTTATTTTTTTGTGATTGTTTGCCTTTCTCTTTCTGCAGAAAAGAGACGTGCCTGACTATCTATGCGGCCGAATAAGCTTTGAGTTGATGCGTGAGCCCGTGATTACCCCCAGTGGCATTACATATGACAGGAAAGATGTTGTTGAACATCTTCATGTAAGTCTGCTATAATTGCTTTTGTATGCTTTCAAAGAGACCTTCAAACATATGTCACTTACTAGTTTTAAACAAAAAAGGTCATAGGTTAGTGGGATGAAGTTGTACAATAAGAACTCTGATCAGAAATAATCCTTTTTCCAATTTTTTTTTTCTTCATATGACTATAGATTAATCACTCCAGATTGCGAATATTAATTATTTTTTTTTCAATTTTATAAGTCAAGTTTGCTATGTAAATTTATTGTAAATTGATCTGCCTACAGAAACCAAAATAAAACATTCTCTTCTTACATGATTTCTTAAAATGTTAAAAAAAATAAAAAAACTTCAAAAAATGTTTTTATCTACATCTCTTTCTTTCCTTTTTTTTTCTTTTTTTTTTTTTTTTTTTTTTTTTTTTTTTTTTTTTTTTTTTTTCGATACTGTTATTGATTAAGCATTAATGATTACAAATTTCTAAAAGTCTTCTTTTTTTTTTTTTTTGCATTTTAAGAAATAACATGGATGGCATGGGCATATTTGTTTTGGTTTCTGTAGTGGGGTTCAGTTTACAAAAATTTTACATAGCAAACTGGGCCCCTACATTGTTTTTCATATCCACAATGAGTTGAGTGCTTAAGCTATACTAATGTGCAAATAAAATTCTGGGCACAGTGCTTATTGTAAAATTTTGTCATTGGTATTTGGAATACTATATATACTCTAGTATGGTGTGTTTGATCAGCTTTTTACATCAAAATTAGGGGGTACGCAGGTAATTTTTTTTTTTTTTAAGGCAGTTAAAAATTATGCATTTTCAGTGACCGGTTGCACTATACACAGGTAAATTTCTTTTTTTTTCTTGAGGGGTTAAAATTTATGCCAAAAATTTCAGGGGTCACACTATACATGAAGTTGGCTTATGCACAAGTTACTTTTTAACGATGACTGAAAGTGAATATCATTTGAACATTGAAATAAAGTCTGAATAAAGAAATATCTCCTTTTTGAATCGGACGTATATATATGTATAACCATTGTTACAGTGGCTATGTAGCAAGCAAACAGCCATGTATGAATATTTGGAGAAGAATAGCAATACTAACGCAGATTTTATTGTTTTATTTTAGCCATTAGCTACCAAGATAAGGCATCATCTTAATAATAAAGCATCATAATAATAAAAATAATAATAAGGTATCATAATAATAAAAATAATAATAAGGTATCATAAAAATAATAATAAGGTATCATAATAATAATAATAATAATAATAATAAGGTATCATAATAATAATAATAAGGTATCATAATAAT